>CAXIVR010000001.1:0-121330 GCA_964035755.1 Teleogryllus oceanicus
GGGGGGGTTTTGCGGTGGAGAGTCCTAGTTGGGGGGAAACCCCACTAGCCGACGGTAGGTCCCGAATCTCGCCATCCAGCGGGGGAAGAAAAAATGCACTACACTAACGGGACTAATGACCAAAGCAGTTGACGCGCCCGGAAACACGAAAAAATCAACGTTAACCTTCCCGTTGGTTACGGTCGCCGTTCGCTGTTTCAATTGAATTGAATTAAATTGATGCCTTATTTTACGTGGCGAGACTCAGGCCACGAGGCCTGCTCTTCCGTCCGACCACGCAAATTTCGCTACTCGCCTGTCACCAACTAGGGGAGAAAGTAGATATTACTTGGGAGAAGCAACAGGCAATTTGAATTTTGCTCAGAGGTTTCTTTTAGGCTTGAGGATCTTTTACATGCAGTAAATCTACTAACATGGGACAGCCGACTTTACTTTCCCTCTGAAGGAAGGCATACGAATGATTTTTTTCGCCTTGAAAAATTCACGGCTTCGATCGGGTTGAACCCGTGAATTTAGTATAACAGCACGACACGCTCACCGTTACACCATCGCCGCCGCCACATGTTTATCTTCCCGCTGGTTACCGTGGCCGTCCGCTATTTACCTTCCCGCTGGTTATCGAGGCCTTCCGCTCTTTATTTTTCCTCTGATTACCGTCGCCGTCCGCTGTTTACCTTCCCGCTGGATACCGTAGTCGTCCGCTCTTTACCTTCCTGCTGGTTACTGTCGCCGTCCGCTGGTTACTTTCACACTGGCTACCGTCGCCGTCCACTAGTTACCTTCCCGGTGTATACCGACGTCGTCCGCTGGTTACCTTCCCGCTGGTTATCCTTGTAAGGGAACATCGTGCCTGACCCCCACGGACGCTTTGAGCGGCACCATGGCGTATGTGGAGTCTAAAGTGTGTTTATAGTGATTAGTGTTAAGTACGCGCGATAAGTGTGACTGTGTTGAATATACCTTTAAAAGGACACAAGTATGAGCGAGTGTGTGGATGAAAACTTGTAATACTGGGAAACTTGAACACTTTAAGTCTGAGACAGTTATAATTCTTTGTAAGTAATCTTAATTTATCGACTAAAGTGCCAGTTGCTGCCATAGGTTACTTTTAGTTAAGTTAATCTATTTAAATTCTGTCCCATTTTTTATCGCATAACAGAAAGAGATGCTACGTATGTTGTCCCCAATATCAATAAATGACCTTTTAAGGGTTACTGGGTAAATCAGAAAGTGACGCTCTGTGCCTACCCACCTGTAGGTGAATCGCACCATTAGGTGACACAAACCGTCGACAGGGCATGTTATTGTGTTTCTTCTTTTAGGGTAGCATATAAGTTTAGTATAGTATTAGTACAGTATAGTAGCACAATGCAGGATACTTTTTAGTAGTATAGTACAGTAGTTGTGTTTTCTACGTTATATGTTCTTTTTTACATTCAATCCCACACTGCCAGTGCATTCAGGCGTACCGCCGAGGAAAAGGGGATTTAAAAAAATGCTGTAGCACTTACGTTTTTAAGATGTTTTTGTAGAGAAGAATAATTTAATGTAATTTCTATGTATCAAGGATTTAAAGTAAAATAATTATTTTGTGTCCTTTCAATAAAAAAGCATTTTCAATCCTCTTTAAACTTTTTTAAATATTTGAACATATGTTTCTCACTAAATTTTTGTTAGAACAAAACAAACTGAATCTTTATTAATGAATGATATATGAAATTAGTATTGCTCTATTACTTCTTATTTGCAATTACAAGAATATTTATTTGTTATGTGATATTTTGTTTCTTCGGAAATGCCATACGGCGCTTGTCAGCTGTTCGCGCCATGACTGCCTAAAATGCATTTTATGACGTAAAACCCACTAGATAGAAATATGATTTGTTAAAACTATCAGCTATAACTACAATAAACAAGGTAAGAAGTAATTTACACTTGTTTCTGAAAATATAAATTAAAAATGCATATAAAACTTTGATTGGCTTTTGGCCCTATGGCCGTAAATGGCCCATCGGCTTTCATCTGCTCTTGGCCTTGGTAATGTAAAGGTTACGTACAAAACAGTCGCGTGCGGTGACTAACTTGCGGGATTGTAGAGATCCTGAGGAGTCGCTCCTACTCTTGAACCCACCCCACACACGCATCAACTGAGCATGCGCTGTCACTCGCGTATGCATCACGTCCGTTCATTTATGATGAATGCTCATTGTAGAAACTGATAAAAACTCAATTGTTACATGATACAATGAATGACTTAAATTGCGAGAACCATCGTCCATGTGGTAAAATATTGATTAGCTGCTCCATCCTCACCTTATCCATCTTCTGTAGTTGGGATATTCCCATTTGTCGTTCAATATGATATCACCACGCGTTCGTTTGAGGTGACAGTTGATGACAGTAGAAATATGATTGCAGCATATACATTGGGCGCCAAGCGCGTGCCATCAGTTGCATATCCTCAACAAGTCACGCATAGAGAGACCTGAGAGAGGGGCAATTCCTCAACGCCTTAAAAATTAATCCCCATAGGCGCAGCCTAAAACAAGGCGAAAACATACATTTCTGCGTCTCTCTTGGCTCCCTTCTCCATTAAACTTCATTATTTACACGTGACACATTTTACTATGAAATAAACAAAACATATATCGAAGAGAATGATATAATAGGTTGAACAGTTTACAAGTTGTAAATGGATGAGTTGTAAATGGATGAGTTACAAATGGTAAATGGAGAGCCTCTTTCAGAAATGAATATCAGTTATAAAACTTATCAACTTCAAACGGGAAAATAAGGAATTGAACATGTTTACGGAAATAAAATGTTTTATTTCGTCCGGTTATGAGGCCATTTAAAATTTTTAAGGGGACCATCTGCCTGCCCCCCCCTCTGTACTCAGATCTGTTATAATAATAGAACTAATCAAAACAGTATCTAGTAAACACAACTGTAATATACTACAAAACAAATGTTTTCCCGGGGGGATGGGGAATTTATTTGGGGTTGCAGAAAACCAGCCCAGCGACTTTGCAAACATTTCAATATTAAAATTTTAATAATAATTATAGTATTTGCAACCGGTTATGTAAAATCGTCAGTGAAGCACAACCAGAAAGTTCATTAAATAAATTTTCAGATACAAATAATTTAAGTTTTGGGAATTGCAAATAGATTTTTTAATTTATGAGAACGAATCGTATTTCGTTTTAATATACACATCATTAATATTACAGGGAATCAGTCAAAATCTTGTCATTTATATTAATTAAAGTTTTTTTTTTTTTTTTTTATATATATATATATATATTATATTTATATTTTATAATATAATTGTATACATTTATAATATATTGTATATATTTATAATATATTTGTATTGTATAATTGTAATGTGTGTGTATATATATATATATATATATATATATATATATATATATATATATTTTGAACAGTCGGGGGGAAAATGTAACACCCGACCTGAGACGTCTAGGGGGGGGCCCAAAAATTCCCCGATGGTCGACTAGCTCAGATAGACGCCCAAAAGTAACAAAAAAAAAAAAAAATAGGGGGCAGGGTCGGAAGATCGTTTATGGTTTGGGATGAAAAAATTCCCAAAAACTCGGGTGAGTCATTTTTCACTAAATTCAAATATATTCAAAAAAATATTGGCTGTTTGACAAATACATAAATGGACATAAGAAAAATCAAATACAGAATACTCTTAAAAAAAAAAAAAAAAATAACACAATACACAATTTCCCTACTTTCATCTAAAAAATTGTTTAAAAAAACTTTCAGAAATTGAAAAATCTTAAAATATTACTTTACAAAATTTGAAAAAACACACATTGAAAATCAAAAATTAATACTTTTCCTTAACATTATTTTTACAAAAAAAAAACTCTTTCTCTCTCTAAAACCCAGAAATTACTATTATTATAATTATACTTAACAAACCTTAATCACTATATTCAAATTTGATCTTGAAACCCTTTTTTGAAGAAAAATTGATTGTTCCACGATTAAAGTGGGAAACAAATGTACTTTTACTTTTCTTTTTTTTTCCCGGGTAAATCTTTACCCCCTTTTTTTTTCACGTGATAGATACAGAATGAGCTTTTTTATTAAACTGAATCACCCCCATCCCTAAAAAACATTTTTTTTGGGAACGCCCTTTACTGTGTTCTCGGCCGCAGAGCAGTCCGCGGGGTTTCCTTCTCCCCCTTTCACCGAGCTGCTTGGCCTTGAAAGGTCGTGTCCTCGGGGGAGAACGCCGTTGCTCCTCAGAAATCCCCTTTCTTCTCTTTCTTTTTTGCTTGAATACCCCCATAGAATTTTACTTATTTCGATTACAGTTAATGACCAACTGATATTCAGAGTGAAAATGAACCCAGAGATCCCCCCTTTTTTTATATGAGCACCAATTTAAAGATTTTTAAAATACGAAAAGCATGTGAAGAAAAAAAACTGGAAAGAGAAATGAATGCAAGCTTTAATTTCCCATCTTTAAAACCCCCCTTCTAATTTTCCATTATAAATTCAAAAGTTTCTTATCTTTCTTCAAAGTTTTGTTTAAATCAATTTATATTAGAATAATTCCCCTTTCTGGTCTTCGAAGAGTTTTCCTAAAAAAAGTTGCAAATCTGAAACCGCTGAATGTCACTTCCGGGGTCTTTTTTTATACGTCCGCCCAGTTCAGCTGCTCCCAGAAAGAATTTTTTCTTTCACCCGACCCGGGTCCCCCTTTGGCCCAAGGTGGCGATCTCTCTTTTTTTAAATTCAAAATTTTCCCAAAACCCATCCGCGTTGGCGCGTTAAAATATTCTTTCCCTCCTTTCTTAGGGGGGTTTTGGACACTTTTCGGAATCAAGAAAACGGGCGGTCCAAAACCCCCTTCTTTCAAAAAAAGATTTTATAATTTGTTTTCATTTTAAAATTTTTTTCACAAAATTTATGTTTCTTTTTTTTGGTTCTAGAACGTCAGCAATCTTGTTTCTCCCTCTTGTACCCTCCCCTTTTCTTCTTTCATTTTCCCTTTCTTCTTTCTCCTCTTTCCCTTTTTTTCTATTTTCTTTTCCATGATTCTTTTTTGGTTCTTTATTGTTTGTTTGTTTCATCATTTTGCCACTTATTTCATTTTTTAAAGGGTGCAAACTTTGAAATTTTACTTTCCGATTGTCTTCCCATTTTCATCTAGGGGTTTTTGCAAACGGAAGAAATATTTAATGTGCATGGCGAAATTGGGGAATAAATCTGGCGTAATAATTACGCAACCTAACAAACTTTTTTTTTCGTTTTTTTTGGGGGGAATTTTATCTATCCCCGCATTTTTTTCCATATTCATTTTGACCCCTTTCTTCACATAAAACCCAGGAACTTCTTGTTTAGTGCTGAAATTATTTTTCCAAATTCATTTTAAATTATTTTCAATCAGAGTTTCAAAAAATATCTAGCAGTCAGTGTTCTTCAAATGTTTTGAATAAAAAACGTCATAAATATAGATAAAAAATCGCTGGACATCCTCTGCCAATGATATTGTTAAAATTGTACAAGAGCAGATCCCTGTTTTTGAGCCCAAATGGCATTTTTGAAGACATACAAATTCCCCGGGTGAATAAATCCTGTATATTGTCTACATTCGGGTGCTATCGCTATTTCCAATACGATGCAGTGAAGTCGGTTGAACTCAACCACTTGATGCCGATAATTGATTAGTTAAATTCAACGCAAGGTCTGTTCTGTAGGTAAGGGTAATTTGATTCAATGCCTGCATCCCAACCTTATCTTCCCATTACTCTTTTCTACAGCATATGGTTTTTTTAGAAAAGGGGTTTTGGACTTCGATGATATCATTTTTGCCCATGGTAGCAATGAGCTTATCCATCTTCCTTATGTTTTTCTGGAATGACATATTGGAAACCCCGTGAATGGTGTTTTATCTTTAATTTATTTAATTGAAAATTTTTTACTGTTTCTTGTTTTTGAAAAACACCTTTGTTTCCCTAAGTAATCTTCGTTAACTGTTTTTCTGATATGCATTGAGTTTCGTTGACATTTCATCATCAAAGAGATTAATTGATTAAAAATATCCACCTCTTCTTACTAGATAGTTCTATTTGGGTTTTCGGCGGATGGGTTGAAAAAAAACCCTTTTTTTTTCCCACTCATGTCCCGGGGATGTATTGGGCCTGTTTTGGGGGAAAAATCCTCTATCAATAGAATTTTTTTATTTCTATCCCCAGACGAGGTCCTGTCTTTTCTTTTGCATAAGTTTTTTTTTCTTGGTAATGTTTCGGGTTTTTGTTTCCCTGTTTCTGGTTTGACATTATGTTGTTGCTGTCGCTATCTTGACCATTTACGACCATTAGCATTTGCCCTGCTTTTTGTCCTTTCAATACAGAAAGTGGCATCATACAATCCTAGCTGCGTTATTAATTTTTCAGTGGAATTGGTAAAGATTTTAAGCAAATTTTGGGCGAGGGAAGGAAAAAACGTATTAATAAAAAGAAAATTTTTTTTATCCGGTATCGTCGGGGAAAAATTTAAACAAGCAATTTCTCCTTTTATATTCCGCATGGACATCGAATTCTTCCACTCCATAATTGTTAACTTTTAAAATTTATTTGGGTTTCGTTATTCCAATATCTCGAATAAAATTTTTTTAGTTCGGCCATAGTTTGGGGAAAATCTCCAAACTTCGCCCAGATTCGTGCATTCCCCGCAACATCTGATAAACGACGAGTTTTCGTCCGGAAACTTTTAAAGAAAAGAAATTATCTACCCTTTAAAACATGGATTTTCATCTCCGCTGCACTGAAATTAGGGGGAGGCAATGAAACATACGTGGGCTGAACACTTCCTCCCCTTGATGGTAAATTTTCAATTGATTTTCAGTTCTACTACTTCATTCTTATACATTAATTTGATGTTGTAGAACGCCATCCTTTCAGAAAGAGCCTTTATTCCACTATCTAATTTATTAGTTTAACCGAACTTGTTCAGAACCAATTTTTGAACTTTTCCCTTGTTCTATTTAATCTGCCTGTCGGATCGGGGGTTATAAGATCCGTTTTGTTTCGATCCTATTTTCAAAATTCTTTCGTTACATCAACCTTTTTTCAATTAAGTCCCAGCTCCCTGAATTTTTCTCTAAGTTTCATGTTCCCGTGCTAATTCTTGTTGAACCCCGCTCTTTAAAATTGCCTTCCACTGCTCCGCTAATTCAGTAAACTGTGCTTTTAAATTTTCTTCTAACTTCCATTATTTTCAATTTCGTGTCAATTCCGTGAATTTTTTTTCCAAGCATTTATTGCCGAGTTATTTTTTCTAATTTGGGTTTTCCCAAAATTTTTTATTTGATTATTTTCCTCTAATTTGGTTTCAAAGTAACCTTGTTCTCCTCAATTTGGCCCCAAAATAATTTTTCCGAGTTATTCACCTCAGTTTAGTTTCCAATGTAACCCCCAATTTTTTTTGGTTTTCTGTTTTTTTATCCTCGCTAACTCACATCTAATTGTTTCATAAATTGACCTTTTAAACGTTGCATCATTGAATTAGCCCCCCGGGTTTCGTTCTTCCTCATCCTGATCTCGTGTTGGCGTTGGGTTTATTCTGTCCGGGGCGTCTCACTAGTTTTTCCTGCCGCTCCTAGTTCTACTCCCGTCGTTTCCCGATCATCGTACCTGGTGCTTGTCCCCAGTTTCCCTATCGCTATCTGATTCCTCAAAATTCCCCCACGAGGTAAATTCTACCCGTATACTTATCTGCCATTTTGAATCTATTTAAATGCCAGAATCAATCAATTCTTTCCCGGGCACCATACACCTTCTTTTCACACAAAAAACCAGACACAATTTGAAACTGATAAAACTCTCTATAATAAATATCCTTTTGAAAAAAAACCCCCCTGAAATAACACACTTTTACCAAACACTGGTCAGAAAATTTTTGTGAACTGTGATTCAATTTACTGTAATTTTAGTTACACCAAATTTGGTCTCAGTTATTCCCAAATCGATTTGTCGTAAAAGCATCCCAAAAATCGAGCCCCCGCTTTTGGGGGCAACGGACCACAGTCGTGTGCGGAAAAGCCGTAAGGCCAGCACCCGACCTGAGACGTCTAGGGGTGGCGAAAACAACACCAGATGGTCGACTAGCTCAGTATAGAGTCCCAGGGGGACACAATAAATAAAAAAATAGGGGCAGGGGCGGGAAAACGTTTATGGATTGGGTGAAAACAAAAAAACTCGGGGGAGAATCACTTTCACTAAATTCAGAATATATTCTAAAAATATTCTGCTTTGACAAATACATAAAAAGGAAAAAAAAAATCAAATACAGAATACCTTAAAAAAAAAAAAAATAATAACACAATAACAATTTTCCTACTTTCATCTACAACCCCAAATTTTTTAACAAACACTTTCAAAAATTGAAAGAATCGTTAAAATATTACTTTACAAAATTTTAAAAAACACAATTTAAAATCAAAAATTTACTTTTCCCCTTTAAAATTACTTTTTCAACAAAAAGGAAACTTTTTTCTCTTAAAACAGAAATTATATTATTTTAATTATCTCACAAACCTTTAAACACTATATTACAATATTTGATCTTGAAAAAACCTTTTTTACAGAAAAGATTGATTCTGTTCTCACGTATTAGAAGTGAAACAAATGTCTTTTCCTTTTCTTTAAGCGTGGTAAATCTGTTATCCCTTTTTTTTTCTACGTGATAGATACAAAATGAGCTTTCTTATTAAACTGAATCACCCTATCCCTAAAAAAATTTTTAACGACCTTACTGTGTTCTCGGGCCCCGAGCAGTCCGCTGGGCTTCCTTCACTTTTTAGGTGCTTCGGCCTTGAAAGGGCGTGTCCTCGGGGGGGAACGCCGGCTCCTCAGAAAACGCCCTTTTTCTTCGTTCAAGTTTTTTATGCGAAAACTCTAATGAATTTTTCTTTTTTTTCGATTACAGTTAAGACCAACTGGGTATTAGGGGGAAAAGAATCCAGAGATCACCCCCTTTTTTATGAGCCCCAAATTAAGAGAGTTTTAAAATAGAAAAGATTTAGAGAGAAAAAAAAAAAAAATGAAAGAGAAATGAATCAAGCTTTAATTTTCCCCTCTATTCAAAATCCATCCCCAATTCTTCCATTATAAATTCATAACGTTTCTTATCTTTCTTCAAGATTTGTTTAAATAATTTATAATGAATAATTACCTCTTCTGGGTTTCAGAAGATTTTCCCCGAAAAAAGGAAATCTGAAACCGCTGAATGTCACTTCCCGGGGGACCGTTTTACCCGCCCCTTCATCTACCTTCAGAAAGAACTTTTCTTTCATCCCACCTCCGGGCTGCCCTTGGGCTAGGGGATCTCTCTTTTTAAAAATTTAATTATCATTAAAATCCATCGTTGGGGGCCGTTTAAAATTTCTTTTCCCCCCTTTTTTGGGGGAGTGACACGTTTTCGGAATCTAAAACGGTCAAATATATATATATATATATATATATATATATATATATATATATATATACATTTTATTTATATTATATTAATAGTTTTGAGCATAATGTCTTAAAGAATATCACAAATCCTGTTCATGGCAATATTATCTCACTGAACTCCAGAGGGAGTTTTACGAATAGAGTGTAATATATATAGTTAAGAACTATTTTTTTAATTTTAACAAGCGTCCAATTGACTTTGAATTACTTGTTTGTGTAATAAACAGTGGAAAAAAACGCACATTAAGTCACAGATTGGAGTATTGTACAAGTATGGTAGAATGTTCAGTTCTTTTAGTTTTCATCAACTTTGGTATGATTTTCTCGTCTTAAAATAGTATGAAAATAAAAAATCAAGTCCCAAGTCCCAAATATTATTTATTCAACCTATTTTTTACGGGCAATCTCCCATCATACATATGATCACAATAAGTCCTAACAATACACATCATCATACATTACAACCGAATCAACATAATCAAAAATAATCATACATTGCAATATACAGAATCATAAACATACTATACTTGATTTCCTTTCCATTTCCATTATAATTTTGGAACCGAATTCTCCACAAGAGTGAAATAAAACTGCATTTGTTCTTGCGAACGGAATATAAATTTTCCATAAAATTTCTGTACGTTAAATTTTCCCACAATATTTTATTTATCTAATTCACGTATTCATAAAATCATTCACACAAATATTATTAAAGAAAGAGAACTGCTATCAAAATTATCGGAAATACAGATTTATTTGGGGATCTAACTTTGTCAGTGGTATTTATTAGGAATATACTGCTATTAATAATATATTACTCGGTATGAACACAAATAGTAAATTCAATAACAATATAATACACGAGTTCAAGAACAAGATGTGTGCAAGCGATGAAATTAAGTCAGTGCAGCCATCAAACTCTGATGAATAATTAATTTACAATCGGTTGATTCAGGGGAAACTTTCGCAAATAAGTGGTTTATATTACATGAAATCAGAATAAAAAATCTTCATTAACGAAGTGTATGGCTATGTCCTCCGAATGACATTTCCGTCTTCAACAGGGCAGTTGCTGGATTTTTGTCCGCCCAAAAAAGAGAAAAGGACGCGTTCCCCCCCCAAATGCGCTGGCGATGGCGGCCGGGCGTGGGCCGTGGGGCGGCGCGGCGGGGGGCAATGGAAGGGGGGGGTGGGGGGGCGGCCCCGCCTTCGCGGGCCATTGAAAATCAGCCGGCCATTGTGCCCGGGGCGCCGGCGGCGGCGCTGTCCGCGCCTCTACCTGCCTCCGAACAAATTTATTAGCGAGGGCGCGCGGCGCGGGGTGAGCAAGCGTGCTAGCGATGGAGGTGGGGGGGAGGGTGCGGGGGGGAGCGGGGCGGGCTGGGGACGGCGGTGTGGCTGCAGCAGGGTCGGCGAGTTGGCCGTCGCTGGGGGGAAGGCAGTGCTGCAAGGTTTTCGCGCAGAGGGTGGAGCAGGGTGCGGCGGGGTGGGCTGGCGGGGGCGGCGAGGTGTCGGGGCAAAAAGCTGGGCGTGGAAACCGGCGGAGCGGGGACGGGGGGGGGAGGGGGAGGCGCCGCGCACCGCACCCCCAATGAGGGGGGCGGGGCTGCAAGTCACGCCGCCTAGAGACCATTGCCGGCGCCGCCGTCGCAACTGCCACCGACCGGGGCTGGGGCGGGGGCAGGGGCGTGCGCCTGCTGTTCTCGCCTGGTCTCAGGCACGCACCCGCGTATGCCACCGCTCGCCGCGATGATAATAATAACAACACGCAGCCATGGAATTCTCTGGCTGAGAAGGGAAAATTAAGCATCCTCCCAATTGTTAAAAATTGTTTGCGTTGTTTCCTACCGTGATACTTTAAAGAAATATGTACTGTATTGCATTCGTTTTTAATTTGTCGTTGACGTAAATATATACGGAGTAAATTCACGTAGTAGAAGATAAATTTATATATTGCTAGGAAAATCGATTTTGAGATTTTATTGCGAATACAAGTTTTAAGATCACCTGATAATTAAAAAGTTTTTTTTTAAAAGCGCGTCCATTTCGCTGCCTCGTCGTGCGTCCATCTGTCTGTCTCTCTGTCCATCTGTCGGCCCGTGCGTCCGTCCGTCCGTTCGACTGTCTGACCATGTGCCTGACTATCTGTGAGTGAACAATAGTAGTGTCTTAACTATTCGAAATTATAGTAAGATTTTTTACGTAACGAAAATTCCTTGATCAATTTTCCTGATTGATCAAATCGAAACTACTTCCAATGAAGTCCCTGGGAAGAAATTACAAAAATTACTCAAAATTTTTCGAAAATAGCTCCAATTTTTTCCTTAAATTTTCTATTAAGAGAAGCATGGAATACACTTATAAAGATGGATTAGACCTAAATGTCATTAATACCTATGAATTTTCAAAAATTTCAAGTTTGGAACCTTCGTACAACCACAATATTGAAGTTAGATATTGTTTATTCAAAAATGTTTTTCTTTTGTAGTTCTTAGTCAATTGTCAGGTATATATTTTCGAAAATGTTATTAATTTCTGCGTAATTTGAGGGAAATATAGGCAATTTGAAAATAAGATTTTCAAAAAACAAGCACCAAATTTTCATTAATTGTTTTGTTCGGATAGTACTAAATTCAATGAATACCATAGAATAATACCCATTTTGAAGTATTCGTTGATTTTACAAAAATTACAACACAAATTATTCTCACATCGTTAATATTTACATTATGAGCGTTTTTATACATAATTATATTTGAATGTACAAGGACTTCGTATTATTTCTTATGATGTTTCTCGAAAATTCATAACTTTTTAGTGAAATTGAACTGGAAATTGCGCATTTTCAAAAACGTTAAAACGGCATTTTCTCAAAAAAAAAAAAACGCTTTAAATATTTCAATGAAAATTCGCGTATAGAATCAGAATTAACTCTTCTCTAATATTTTTTAGCATTCGATTTGCTAGTCAATTTTTATTTTTTCTTAAAAAGATAAAAGGAGTTTTACTTTCAGTTCTTTACAATAATCCCGAAAACACTAATGCAAAAATTCGAAATAATATGGGATTTTTCGCATGTTTTTGTCAGATTCACGGATAACTATCACGTCAGGTTTTCGAATGTAATGATCGAATGTTAAATTCATATTTCCATTCTACTATTAGGGGAGCTAAAAATTGAGAAAATGTAAACTTCAGGTCCCTCTTCCACCGCCCCAGACGGGACAAGCTCATTGCTCTCGACATGTTTTAAATGTAAACAAATAAATAAATAAACAGATAAATAGATAAATAAATACATAAATAAGTAAACAAATAAATAAATGTCTTAATTGGTAGCGAGGCTCAGGACACTTAGCTTGCTCTTCCGACTGACCACTTTCAAAATACATGTGTAGTGTAACGCATATAAGTGTGAATCTGAGAAAGATGAGAGGATGGGCTAAGGAAGCTGAAGAAAAGATCGCGCGGGGTCCGTGGCCCGCTTATTATAGTAACCCCCTTATTCGCCTGGTTTTGTTTGGAGAAACCATGAAAAACTACCGATCAGAGCAATCGGACCGAGCCACGTCTATGCGATGTTCGGGGTGCGCGAATTTCGCTTTTCATGCACCAGAGGAACGGGAGGTACCGCGCGAGTAAATGTTAGAATCTATGCCATTCTATAGCATTACTAATTTACCTAGAGCTCCTTCCTGCAAATTTGATTAATATTTTACATGAAATAATTCCAAAAAATTAGAACTACAATACTTTTCTTGCAAATGAAGTAATGTGAAATAGCTACAATCTACACCGCATTGTACTCTTTTTAATGGTTTATTTTCCTTGTGCGACATAAAAATGTTCTTCAATGGTTAGAAGATATTTTATATAATTTACATTAATATTGTTATATATTATTAACATAATTAAACATTAATCATAATTAACAATATTAGAGGTAGTTCCAGGAAGGAATCTCTGAACAATTATTTTAATTTTTCGTAATTTATTACTATTGAATAGGTAATCAGTGGAATTAAGGAGGATGTAATAAATCTTTTGAAGGACGAGATTTAATTCGGTATAAAGGGTTACCTGACTGTCCTAACTGGAAAGTTTGTGTCGCTGGGCGAGAGTTAAAAGAAGAAAAGACATTTTTTGATAATTTGTTTACCCATGTTTGAAGGGATTCAATAGAACGTTCTCTCAGTATTTGATTGTTTCTAACAAACCATGGAATATTTGAAACATGTTTTTGTAGATTCATAGCGAGATAGAAACGGAAACACTTCCGTGGATGAAGTGAGACCCCATGTTAGCGACCGTTCAATGCATCACATTCCAAAGACTATTTCAATAGGCTATATTGAAAAGGCTCCATCGCCAATATCCACGATTAACTCTTCAATGCGTTAAACTCACCATTTGATTCAGAATATGCTTTCAGTTTTGTTACACTAAGATCGCTGTGTATCCCCTATTCGATCGCTGTGTATGCCCCCCCCCCCGTTCTGAACAGGTGTGGTTCTCTGTTTACTTTGAATAGGTCACTGTTCCGTGAATTCGGCGTTTTCAACAAACGTGCGCATGCCGTAGAAAAGCATAAAACGTTGATTAATTCACGAACAGGCCCAGAACAAATTCTGGAAAGTGACTAAAATCACGTTCACGAGAACGCAGTGTTTAAATTCAAGTTAATGTAGAACGTGAGGTAATACGCTATTCACATTTGGCGTCGATGTACTCAACCTTGAATTGTAAAGCAATTCTTGCAATAGAAACCCCGCAAAAATATCCACTTAAATAAAATACAATATAAATATTTTAAAGAAAATTAATAGCAAAATAGTGGAAATTACATAATACTGCTGCACATTTGTAAGAGAGAAAAGAAAAAGGATGTCCTTCTTCACAAAATTTCTAATACCAGGAAAACGTAAGCGGTACTGGCGAGTACCAGCGAGTACTGGCGAGTAAGCGGTAATGGTATGAACCATTAAAATATTCATTGAAAGGCTTCAGAATGTAAAAATACTTATGTATATATGTATGTATGTATGTATGTATGTATTTGGGACTTTAGTATAGGACTAATTCCAATTTTCTCAGGTAGCGATTCCCAAAAACTGAGACGCTTTTTTATTAGAAAGCTACTACTTACTGTATGTTGATGACATGTAACTACTTTGCTCCCGAGTTTTATTAAATATTAAACAATAACTTCCATCTTCAATTTTTACTTTCTCGCTACCGCTTGCTTAGTATAATTGGGTAATATAGTTTTAAATGGTGCTACATATTGTTTTTACTTTGTCGAGTAGAGAGAACGTTATGTAATCCTGCGCGAAAAAAGGTGCGAATTTTCGACAGAAAAACTCTTTATTACCTGGACTTGATAACGGAAAAGTGGATAAATCCAGTAACTAAATTTAGGTAAAAAATTCTCTAACTCGTAGTGTAGCCAGAATGCATGTTTTCTGGGTCCTTGTTACCGAAAAATTGAATGATGGCAATATATCTGTCTGTCCGTCCGTCTGTGAACAACGCTAGCGGCTAAACCGTTCAGCAGATTTGTTCCAAAATTGATATTCCGCAATCGATCTGGCTGATGTCGCGGGCGTTTGAAGTTAAAACCGAAATTTCAATTTTGGGTATATTTTACATAAAGCCCGTTGAACATTTTCCAAATTAAAAAAATGGCTCCAACTTTTTTGATTAAACGTTGTTATTGGATAGTGTGAAAGACGTTTAAGAGAATGGTCAGGTCTCATGTTGGGTAAAAACCCGGATTTTTCGAAAATTGCTAAAGTTCCAAAATTTTTCGACGTCTTTCTACAATTATAATATTATAGATACTTTTTCCTTCATGAATTCTGTTCCTTAAAGATAGATTTTGAAATAAAGTCATGTTGTACAATTTTCCGGAAAATTGAGTTTTACAAAAAATGATGACGGAGATGTGTTAATTCGGAGAGAAATTGCAGTATACATAGTATTTTGTAAGCATTACTAAAATTCACTGTCCAGGGCAGAATGTTCTATCTTCGTTATTTCTCAAAGCATAAATAGACGTATATTCGTACTGCTTGTAATGCTTCATTTGCACTGATAGAATGGTTATTCACTTGATAATTTCCGCGTCCTTGAAAAATCACTGCTGATATTGCTAAATAAATCATCTGGCAATCACCAAACTGTGCGTATTTACATACTTATGGATTAAAAGATGAAAGTAGTATTTACTTAAAAGTAATGCAAAATTATTTTGAATTTTTTTAAAATTACGATTGAATTGTATTTATGCCGCTTTAACCCACTGACTATTCTGGATCAATGGCCCTAATCTGCGTCTGGTTTTTGGTCCAGTTTCCCTTTATTCATTGAGCAAATGCTGAGATAGCCCCTTGTTTTGCTTCTGAGCATAAATGTAGCTTTACGATGAGCATGATGTATACGCTCTCCTTTTGTTAGACGTCATAGGAATAGGGCCGAGTAATGTACGTTGTTATTTTGTTGGCAATGTTATAATATAAAGATCATGTTTTTTTATGTATTAAGGTTTGTACGAGTTCAAGAAAGCGTTCACATATACTTTTTTTCCATACGTCACATATAGTTACTATTAATTTTTGATTACCAGTCAATATCCACAACGGTCTCTTGATTGAACACTAATGTTGGTGTTGTTGTTGTCGTTTCCGCCGCCGTATGTACTGTTTGGACCGTAGGCAACGGATCTTTTCGTTCACACTCACATAGCTGATGGTGAGCATTTCTTGTTTGGCACCTAGAAAATGAACATGAACAGAACAATGGCTTCCACTGTTCCGGGAATTTTTCACAGTCAATCATTTCACAGAAGACGCCTCAACCTCTTGGCGGTTCACTAACAGAACGCCTACAAGCGTATTTATCCATCGCCAAGGCCATCTCAATTTTCTCATTGCTTTTATTTCTTCATTTTATTTTATTAATCTACTTTGTAAGAAGAAGAAGAAGTATTGCAATTGTGCGCAGAAAATCAGCGATTTTATAACAGATAAACTTTTGTTTCCGCGCCCAGATAACGAAAGAGTGGATAAATCATGTAGTAACCTGTAAGGGGTAATTTACTTACTCTAACACGTATCTTCAAAATCCATGTTTTGTGGGTCCTTGATACCTAAAAGTCGATTGACGGCAAAACGTCTATTTGTGGTCAACGCTGACCAATGCCGTTCAGACAATTTTCTCCAAAATTAATATTCTTCGATCGATTTGAATGAACTCGAGAAAATATGAGTAGTTTTCGCGATATTTTGAGTAAAATTTAGACATTTTTTAAACAATTATTTTCTCAAAACGGCTCCAAATTTTTTCTTCAATTTTTTCCCTCGTAGGTGTCAAAGAACAGGAAAAAAGTTGGGCTAGTCTCGTTTGTAGGGAACTCACTGCATTTTTGAAATTTGTAAATAGTTGATATTGCAAAAGTACAATTTTATTTTTTATTTATTTATTTACGTATGTAATTATTATTTTTTCATTTACTTCGTATTTGATATTATACGGGATCTAATTTGGGTGGGAAACTTTCGTTCAGAGAGTTCAGTTCATTTAATTGTACTGAGCATTTAACAAAGTTCTGCTTGATGCCTCAAATTTGAAATGAGTTCTTGGATTATCCTTAAAAAATCGACGCCCTTAAAGCTAAGATGCAAATATCTACACTATGTTGGTTTAGATGATAGAGAGCAGATGCACGAATTCACTCAGGGAGAAGTACTCACAGTCACATTTAAGCATCTGTGTAAATACTTTATGTTGATGATAATCACTGACGGTTCCAGGGGGGAGGGATGCCCCAAAAGGCGTCGAGTTTTCTTTTACCAACCTGTATTTGGCAAAATTGATTTAAATATTTATTTTTTCGAATTATTTAATTATTTAAACAATAATATTGTGTAGTATAATCAACATTAAGTACATAAATAATGTACAGAACAATAACAAATATGTTTATTGTTTAATAAAAATCTACGATGCCCCCACAAACGACCGGCTAGATCCGCCCGATGATGATGATGATGATGATGTCCACCCGATGATGATGATGATGATGATGATGTGTCATACCAGGTCCCTGAGCGTAGGCAAGAAAAAAATATTTTTCTCCTTTCTTGGAAGATGTTCCTATTCTTGGTTTGTCATGCGTTCCACTGAATGGTTGATGGTGAAGATCATTACTACAAATGAATGTTATTCAGAGATGAGTGACCCGAGGTTCTCCCCTAGAGTGTCCTCTCCAATATATAGACTAAGTTAGCTTAGCTATTTTAACTAGATTAAGTCTGAAAAAATACATCTGTAAAGTATTGTACTGAACGATGTATATCTTACAAAATGAATAAATATGTGTTATATATAAAAAAAAGAGATGAGTGATTACGGAAAAGATGATGATTCATGTATCACACACAGTAGTTTTGAAACGGCCATGCAGTGAAAACACTGGTGGCTCACATGTGACTAGAACCCACAGCCTGTAGTACCACACGCTGCTGCAAGCCCCAGCGTTGCATTCCACGTGAAACACAATTTCGTCTTCAACGTCCCCACCTGCCTTCTTCACCTGAGTTCTTCGTTCCTCACGTGCTTCACAAGCATCGGTGACGCTCCTGGCTGCACCATAGGCTATGAATACTGGCTCCATGGGCTACACCATTCCCCTCTCCAAACGCCCGAGGGCGCGGCGAGCTGCCAGCCGATGTGGATGTGGCCACGAGCTCCGTCGCGTCGCTTTGAGAGCATAAACACTTCGTCATTTCCGCTGCTGGGGCCGACACGCTGCCCAGCCGGGCAGCTTCCGCTCACAGGATTCTTCGCGCTCAATCATTTCACAGTAGAGCCCCCAGTCAGAGCCTGTGGGGGCGTATTCTAGTGTAAGAAAAGTGAATCCCAACCCGAGGTAATCTTACATGGGATGCTATTAAATGTAGAAATAGTATGGCGAAAACAGATTTTTATAAAAATTGTATTTTTATTTAAATATGAATATTATTGATAAAATATGTTTCACGTCTAATTTAATAAGTTGATGAAATATAGATATACCGTACTAATTGTTTGAGAACCATTATTAAAGTAAGTAGTTTGAAAATAATTGGACCAAAGCATTATAATTTTCAATTTTAAACCCTTCGTGACGTAAAATTGACAAATATTACTGTTTGAAAATGTATCACAAGATATTTTGTGTGTCTAATGAAGGCGAGTTAGCGTAATCGAAAGATACATCATTTTATATTTCCTCAATAAGTGTAATCGACTCTGATTATAGTGAACCTCTGGAAATGAAAGCAAAAATTAGTTTTCCCTCGGATGATTAATTTGTTATTTCAGAGTTTCAATAATTGGAAGAGATTCTTAGTTTTTTGCGGAAGAAAATTTGTCGATTTTCGTGCACAAGTAGTAGCAATAGGAGCAATGCTGGCTTTAACAAAAACAATAGAAGGTATCAGGAAAAATAATTGTTGTTTGAAATCTCACTCACACACACTCAAGCACTGAATGATCTGCAATCAATAAATTGACAATCAACAGAAGGATTTGCGGAGCAGTGCAGGAATCGTGTGGATTGGTACACGAATACCAATACTTATAATACTAGAAAACGGCTTACCGAGCGAAGTACCGGGAGCGGTGGCTCAGTGCATCAACTGATGTCGCTGCAGTGCCTCTGACCGGTAGGTTCTAGGTTCGAGTCCCGACTGTGGCAGGATTTTCGACACTAACGTTTCAGCTAGGTCGAATTCAGTCGCTGACTGGAGGAGAATTCTAGCGGCTGGCTGCTCTGATCTATAGTTTTCCGTGGTTTCTCCGATCAACACCAGGTGAATGCCGGAGCAGTACCCTAACAAACGGGCCACGATCCGCGCGGGATCTTTCCTTGTCCTACCCTCACCTCTTACACACACTTACACTAACATGCACTACACTACCACACATGTCGGGGGACTGATCGGGGACTTCAAATTTGTCCCGGCTGGAGCGGTGCCCCGCTGGAAAGAAATACCTGGTTGGGGAAAACCAGTCGAAGGTAGGTCGGCGTCGGATCTCGCCATCCAGCGGGGGATGATCACCGCCCCCTCCCGATGAAAAAAATATGCACTACACTCGCGGGACTAATGACCTCAGTAGTTGACGCGCCCGGAATCACTAACACTCAATCAATCAACCGAGCGAAGTGTCTCGGGGCGTAGCGTGCTAACTTCGCATTCGGGAAGCCTGGTTTCAATCCCCATGCTGACCAGAGTTTTCGTTGTTTCCATCAAACATTCAGGAGAATGCTAGGATGGTTCTGCTGAAAGGCCACGACCGCGAAACCGGCGTCACTTGTCAAATTCGTTAACTACGTAAAGTCACGAATGTTAAGCGAATTCGGCCCCGAGGCCGGGACTAACTACAAAGTAAACGGCATACGTCGTGAAGCTACGAAATTTATGTACTTTTAACAATAACTTTTCTAGGAAACATAACAATGATTATCGCAATCCGAGAACCGATAGTTAAATTCATTTTAATCGGCAAGTTAGACGTTCATGTTAACTGAATCACAGACTGTGGGACTTTTAATAGTCACGATTCCAAACAAGAGTGTTTTATACGTTGTTCATTGTATAATGCGCGTAGCTATTCAACTTTATGGCGTGCTTTCAAGGCGCTTTCAATAATGACTCGTTTTAGGTTCTTAAGCAATACGCGCGTAACGGAGATATCCTTCTCGACAACCGAGACGACTTACGCCTTCTTTGAATTGAGCGACTATTGCGTCAGTCGGAGATGAAGCATAAGAACTGCAATCATTCTGTAATTTCCACTTGAACTATTCCATACTATAGAACACTTTCTCACAAGCAATAAACGAATGAACTGTCTGCTGCTTCTCTGGATCAAAGGAAATCCCAGAAACGAGACAGAGTATATACAGCAGTAAAAATATTAAAATGTAACATGTTTTAAAGATAACAAACCAGAATAACGTGATGAGTAAATTTAAAAAGGACAGTAAGATAAGCAGATTTACAAACACGTCCAAGCAAAATATTTATGAACACGTCTTGAAACTTCAGAATATGATAATCCCATTGACTGCAAATAACAAACAAGCCAGAAGCAATGGAAACCAAGAAATGGAAAATTCAAATATGGAAAGGCTCGGCATGAAAAAGAAATATTTAGGCTGATCATGAGACACGATAAATTAGCTTTTATTTAGAGAGATTCATTGTGAAATTATACGGGTACGTCAAAGAAGGATTCAAAGAAGAAGATAGATGATTAAATAAAGGAAGCAACAGATAATCCGAATATATACGGGAATTATCACAAGATGAGAAGTAATTATGAGCAATGAGAGTCGTGTGTGTGAATCCTCTCCGCAACTATTAATATAGTCAAAAAGTTTTTCTTGGCTATCCGATTATTGTTTCCACTAATATTTTTCACTATTCTTCATTGCGCTGAAAAACATAGCAGATAATTTGCTTCTCACTTTTTGTGACTTATTTCCTTATAACCACACGGCTACGCTTTGTGTTATTTTCGTCTATATTAAATTGGGAAGACAATTCTAAAGGCATCATGTCTAGTGACACAATTTTGGTTCCTATTTTGGAGCGCAGTGACAATTTGATCGAGGACTTCTTGTGCTGAAAGCGTAATGACCTCGTGTCGAGACGGCTTTTGAATTCATGTAACATAACCCAGCCCGCAGTACTGACCACGAGGCACTTACAGCCGACCCCAATTGCTATTTTTGGACAGAATGCTGGGCGAATTTTGTGAAAATAGACGCCTCAAACATTGTTCCGACAAAAATATTTAAAGGGAAATGTAAGCTGTTCCAGATTTAGATACGTAGTTATGATGTTGACTAAGAATGAATTTTATTAATTCTTTCTTTATGAAAATTTACTTTTATATTTTTACGGTTTCATCACGTTCTCTATAAATACTCAGACGCTTGAATCTACACTACAAATTCTGTTAACATTAATCATTAATCAGTATCAATATCATTATCTTTTATCATTAATTTATATTTGAATTTGCCTGTAACACATAATTGGAATGATACTATTTTTGTAAATATAATTTAAATATACTAAGTTTAGTGGTGTAACTGTAGGCAAATCACCGAAAATTTCTTTCTAACTTATTTTTAACACACACGAACGATGAGTTATAGCTACCTTATAAGGGTTGACCATTCCTTATTGTTTGCGACTCGAGATATTCTGGAAATTAGCATTTCTTTAAAAAAGAATTACAGTTGGCTTCTGGAGATAACATTTTGGATATGAATAACGTGTTATAATTACAACTGAAAAAATTCAAGACGGGATTCAACATGACCTTACAGACTACTTCATTGTGAAAGACAAAAATGTCATAACTAGAGGGAGATCTCATATGAAAGAGAAATATTTACCCTAATGCGTTAATTCGGTTAACTAAAGGTCATCAAGAAATCCTTTCCTGGTCTTTGATGTCGATTCCTATCTAAGACATGGCGTGGTGTTCTTAGTCATCAAGTGACCAACTCAATGTTTCCTATCACATAGAAAGATTGTTTTTTCGTCTGGTTTATCTGGGCCGCTTGCAAAAGTATTTCCCTGACAATCGGGATTCAGTATAGAGCAGATATAACAAAAGTCCGGATCCCCAGAATCAATCTATTGGAATAAAAATCATATTGAGTTCGAAAAGAACCTAATGTGAAGACTACTAATAACTCCTCGTGAATAATATAATATGGGATGGGTCACTGTCACACACACTAGCTTCTAGAACAACGCAATGCGTTGTGAGTGTTTTTAGATGATTTCCCTTCCTTTTACCTTTTATAAAACTTCTGAAACTGAGTACAAAAAATTAATGATTACTCAATTTTCACCATCATGTTGGAACGAAATATTCGTCGAAATATTTTCGGTACAGGGAACGTCATCTATGATGTGATATTTTTAGTGTGCGTGATTTATAAATACCTAATTTATAAATACCCTTATTTATTTTGTATTTTACTAAAATAGTTTTGCCGACCTGGGTGGCCGAGGTGGCTAAGAGCGTGTACCGGTTCAGAGCTTCGCTCCGAGGGGTTGCGGGTTCGAGCCTGAAAGTGCTAATGTTTTTCTCCCTTTGGAATAGCAAAATATTCCTCCTTAGGTATCTTCCCTCGGCGGAGCAACGCCTCAGTTGGGACAAACTCTAAACTTCGCCTGGTCTGCGTATGTGTTAGTAACACATGTGTGTTCGAGTAGTGAACGTACGTAGAGGCAAGAGCTACGTGTCAGTATGAGGGTACGGAGGGGCTTTGTCCAAGGCTTGTTTGGACTAGGAATTGCTCCGAAATTTCCTCGGTATCGACCGGAGAAATCACTCACAACCACGCATTATTTTTAACGATATATATATATATATATATATACATATATATATATATATATATATGTATATATATATGTATATATATATATGATATATATATATATGTATATATATATATTATATATATATATGTATATATATATATGTATATTATATATGTATATATATATGTATATATATATATGTATATATATATATATATATGTATATATATATATATATATATATATATATATATATAAAATTTCTGGAGATAGGTATATTAAATATCTAATACCTATTAAAAGAAGCACTAGATTATTATTTGTGTACTTTAATGAAACAATCTACGCTAATCACACAACGAGAGCAGTAGCTCAGTACATCAACTGATGTCACTCCTGCGCCTCTGACCGGGAGGTCCTAGGTTCGAGTCCTGACAGCGGCAGGATTTTCGACACTAGCTTTTCAGCTAGGTCGAATTCAGTCGCTGTCTGGAGGAGACTTCTAGCGGTCGGCTGCTCTGATCGTTAGTTTTCCGTGGTTTCTCCGATCAACACCAGGCGAATGCCGGAGCAGTACCCTACCAAATGGGCCACGCACCGCGCGGAACGATACTTCAAAGATTCTTAGATCTCAGCCGATGTGATTAAACTACGGTAGAGAACATGTTGGTCCATACATGAAGGAACGAACGACTCAGTGATTATGGTCTGTGAACGATTTTGATCAGACAATTGTGAATTGAGAAGCAGAAAAAACGGGAGGATGACGAAGATAGCAGAAGTGAACTCTTTTTTACAACACTTTCAACCACTAATTACATAAAGTCTAACCACCGATTTTACTCTGTTACAAAAAGACTAAGAAGTAAGTGTACATGATACCGTACATTTCCGCGGCTCGAGAACATTTTCGTGAATGCCTCCCTCATTCAGGCATTGCCCACACTCACGACGCTTCTGTGCACCAAAAGGAATCGCCAGCGTTCCCGTAGCTTTATCTGCGGACTGTGAAGGAGAATGTGCACAGTGGAAGAGAGAAACAGCGACAAGGAAGCGATTCGCTCAAATACAATTTCTCCGTCGCAGCGCGCTGGCCAATATCCTGCCGATGCCTCTGAAGCAGAAAGCAAAGCCATGAGCGGATCTAGAAAGTGCTTCAGTACTTCAGGAGGGGGAGAATTTCAGTTCGTATCCCAACCGCCTACATATACACTCATAAATATTTTTACCGGGAGCGGTAGCTCAGTGCATCAACTGATGTCACTGCAGCGCCTCTGACTGGGAGGTCCTCGGTTTGAGTCCTAACGGCGGCAGGATTTTCGACACTAGCTTTTCAGCTGGGTCGAATTCAGTCGCTGTCTAGAGAAGAGTTCTAGCGGCCGGATGCTCTGATCAGAAGTTTTTCGTGGTTTCTCCGATCAAAACAGGTGAATGCCGGAGCAGTACCCTACCAAACGGGCCACGGACCGCGCGCGATCTGTCCTTCTTCTCCCCTTACGCACACACATTTACACTAACATTCACTACACTACCACATATTCCGGGAGACCGGTCGGGACCTTAGAGCTTGTCCCGGTTGGGCGTTGCCCCGCTGGTGGGAGAGTCCTGGTTAGGGGGAAACCCCACTAGCCGGTAGGTCGGCGCCGGATCTCGCCATCCAGCGTGGGAAGATCGCCATCTCCCGAGAAAAAACGTGCACTACACTAACGGGATTAATGACCTCAGTAGTTGACGCACCCGGAAACACGAACAAATCAATCAATCAATCAATCATGAATATTTTTGAAATACTATGAAGAAATTCTATACGTGATGAATATTTTCAGTGCTGCACGTGAAGAGGAGGAGGAGGGGGAGGTGATTGCATGGCGCTTAACCCATCCATCACATCAGCCGATGACATATAGTTACAAATAATAAATTTAAATCACTAATTTTCTATTAGACCGAAAGTCATTCAATATTTAAGTTGAACATATTATCAATTCAAATAAAAATCTACGAGTAAAACATATTAATTGAATATAAATATAAACGTATTTACAAGAAAACATTGACTCTGCAGAGCATTAAACCTGTGGTCCCATTTAAACCTCCGGATTACTTCATTGTATATGTGGTCATAATTTTGAATAAATTAAGCAATAATACTAAACAGTAACTGTTTCCCGTCTTGCTTCCCTAGTTCCGCCATTGCGTAGAGCTGGTACAGAATACAGATAAACAGAGTAAGGGCGTAGTGGTCAATTGCATGTCTGCCACCACTGGTGTCCAGATAGATCCTAGGCGGTTCCAAGTGGATATTGTGGTGGACAAAGCAAGCTCGCGGCATGTTTTCTCGGGGTACTCCCGTTTTCCTTGCCAATATATATTCCACCAGTATGTACCATCAATAAGTCACTACCCTGTTTATGTATAATTAACCAACATTCCGCTACAGATCCAAGGATCACAACATCTAAGCGGAACTAGCCGAGAAGTGCTATGGAAAATAACATTGATTTTAACAGTGATATTTAATGTATTACTTACTATTGGACTGTATAATTTTAAACAATATGTAACAAGTATTACATCGCAGTTTCTGGGTCAATGACCCCCGTCTCAATCAGGTTTTTCGTCCAGTTTCCCTGATCCATTGAGCAAATGCTGAGATGGCCCCTTGTTTTGCTTCTGGACATAAATGTATCTTCATTATCTGTGCACGTCTTCTAGAATTCAGTGGGAAATACAGATACTCCAATTATCGTTTCCATGTTGTCGTGGCAGGAAGTATTATTCCGTAGGACACTATGGATAAGAGCCCAAAATGTATTGCTTATTTATCCTTGAAAATAGATTTTATTACATGGGAGCGTTTTTCCCTTCTTCATTCAAAATTCAAGTAGTATATGACTTAGTGTAGGGATCACAGAATTTTGAAAATGTGTAAACAATTCATTTCTCCGCATAGCACGTCATACGCAGTTCTAACTGTTTTTTACGCAAAATAAATAAAATAAAAAGTGAAATGCTCAAGAGCGCAGTTGGGCCAGTCCTCGGCGTGAGCGCGTCGCGTCGCTTCGTGAGCGGAGAGCGCGCGACGCGGCCGCGGCGTTCGTCGCGAGCAGGGCAGCGCGTGCCCTTTGACCCTGGCGACGACGACGGCGGTGGCGGCGGCGGCGCGGTCGGCCGCTTGCGCGATGAATGGCGGCGTCGCGTTGCTCTGTTTGGAGCGCGGCACTTGCCGCCGCCACCGCCGCCGCGTCCACCGCCCACTCTCAATGGAGACAATAATCCCCCGCCCCATTCATACGACACCATTAGCGCACAGCTGCTCGCGCCCCCGCCCCCGCGCCGCCGCCGCCGCCGCCGCCGCCGTCGCTCCCGCTCTCCGCGACGCTTCGTGCGCGTGTTTTTGTTTCTGCTGCTCGCGCGCGCCCTCTGTCCAAATCAGGCGACCGCACTGCGCCTCCGACCCCGGGGCCAACCGCCCCCGTGCCCTCCCCGGCTCCGCCCCACCCCCACTCTCGCCCTCCGACAGGGGGAGATGGCGCAGTGACGCCACCGTTGCTGTTGCAGCGTTTCTGACTGGAATGTCCGAGGTGTTCGCATCCTGGCGGTGACCGATTTTCCACACAAATTAGATAGCTAGATGGGATTCAACCGCTGAGTGAAGGAGAATTTTAGCGGCTGGCTGTTGTGATCGGTTCGTTGTTTCTCGGATCAACGACAAGCAAATGCCGAAGCGGAACGGACCGCGTGCGATTTCTGCTTCCTTTTTCGTGTCCGATCATTGCCCATTACTCACATACACTCACGTACGCTACTTACACACTTACTTGCTCTACACATGCCGTGAGTCCAGTCCAGGATCTCAGCATCCCGGCTAGGACGGTGCCCCGCTGGTGGGAGATTCCCAGTTGAGAAAAAACCCGCAACCGGGCGTGGTCTTCACCGAATTACCCTATCCAGTAGAAGACCACCACCACCCCCTGAGATAAAATTGTCTGCTTCACTAATGACCATAACAGTTGATGTGCCCGGAAATACGAAGGAATCAATCAAATCCCAGAGGCTAGGGTTGCTCTGATCGGTAGTTTTCCGTGGTTTCTTCGCTCAACTCTTGGCGAATGAGGAGCAGTTCCTTAACATACGGGTCACGGACCGCGCGAGATCTTTCCTTTCTCTTCTTTTTCCTATCTTCACTCCTGATTACACTAATATGTACTACACTACCACACATGCCGGGAGACCGGTCGGAGAGCTTAAGCGTGTCCCGACTGGACCGGTGGCCCGCTGGTGGGAGATACCTGGTTGTGGAAAACTCGGACCGGTCTCCCGGCACGTGTTGTAGTGTAGTGCTTGTTAGTGTAAATGTGTGTAAGGGGAGGCCCGCCGCTAGAATTCGCCTCCAGACTGTCTGAGTTTGACCTAGCTAACAATCTAGTGTCGAATATCCTGCCACAGTCGGGACTCGAACATAGGACCTCGCGGCCAGAGGGACTGCAGTGACATCAGTTGATGCCCTGAGCCCGGATGTTTCTTCGATCAACACAGGGCGCGATCACGGACCTCACACATCCTTCCCTTTTTATTATTTTCCCCTTATCTTTACCCCTTTCACTGTTACATCTCGGGAGATGAGAGCTCGTTCCGGCGGAGAGAATACTCCAATGGAGGAGATACCTGGAGGAGAAACCCCGTATAAATGCATGTAGGATGGCTTCGGATATCACGTTCCAGTAGGGGAGGAACACGCCACCTTCCGGGAAGTTACATGCACTAATGATCGTAGCGAACGTCGCGTCCCGGAAACAAGATTGATCAATGATCCCGTGCTTCGCCTTCTTCGTTTATACCCTACCTTCAACCCCCCGTCCGGGAGGGATAGCTTAGTGCATCAACTGATGTCACTGCAGTGCCTCTGACCGGGAGGTCCTAGGTTCGAGTCCTGACGGCGGAAGGATTTTCGACACTAACTTTTCAGCTAGGTCAATTTCAGTCGCTGTCTGGGAGAGAATTCTAGCGGCCGGCTGCTCTGATCGGTAGTTTTCCGTGGTTTCTCCGATCAACACCAGGCGAATGCCGGAGCAGTACCCTACCTAACGGGCGACGGACCGCGCGCGATCTATCCTTTCTTTCCTTGTCATATGATCTCCCCTTACACACACACACACACACACGTCTCTCCTTCACCCTCTTTTCCCCGCTGTCTTCGCTACTGCCTCTGCCGATCGTCCCGCTCATCCGGCTCATTCGAGTGGCTTCATCTACCTCCACGCGCACATCTTCAATTTCTTACGGGTTAGAACAATTTCGCGGTGGTCGGGTCGTTCCACAACACTTACGCTCGTCATTAATTAGAGATACCATAGGACCGCTCTGCGTTCACAATGGAGGAATTAGTCATCAAATGGCGCTTGAGCTCATTTCAAATTTACTTAGGCCTGATAACTAAGACACCAAGCGCCTGCTGTGCAAGTCTTTTGCACGCTTTTGCTGAGAATATTGGAGCAAATTGAAGCAGAGGCTTCTGATGAAGGATATTCATAACCGTTAGTTAGGCGCGAACTATCAGATTTATATTTGAATCTGCTTCGTAAGCCGCTGTGCCAACTTAGCGATAGAACAACGAAGTTGCTTTAAGTTGTATAATAGAACGTGCGCACGAAGCGATAACATAATAAGTACACATCATCAGTTTGTTTTGGAGGGAAGAGATGAGTTGGCTAGGATTAGTCATTTATGTTATCAATTTTAAAAAACTACACACACCTCTGAGTCACTATTTCACTATGTATGATGTAGACTGGGATGTTGGTATTCGGTCGAGAGGTATATCACGAAAGCAATATGTCGACCGAGATATGATAGCAGAGAATTCGAGCGAATGTTAGTCTGCCTGCATGTTCTATGTCGCAAACCTCTTGCATGCAGGATCAGACAATGACGTTTACATGTTTCTGTGTCCAGATCAATTCTCACCGCATGTCTTGAGTTTCGACACATTTGTTTGTAAGACCCACTGCGCAGCAGGTGTTGGCCTCGGTGACGCTGGGACTTGGACCAACGCCCATATTCGCTGGTCAGAAGTCTGTTTGTTCGAGTACTGCGTAAGGATTGGGAGATTTGACCAACTGATTGTAGACTGGTTGGCTCAACAATTCATCGAGAATCGGACCTGAACGATTTATTCCACCTATTAGCAATTCTCTGTCATGAACATTCAGCATGTATGCTCATCTATATTATGATCCATCCTGTGGGAAAGAATAGCAAACCACCACTGTGTTCATCTAGCCAGGTGTAGGAATGTGAAAAGGCTTAAAATTTTCCTTCTCGTACTTTCGAGAACCGAGAATGGCACTAACCATTAAATACTTAACGATAAGAAATATGGAATTCTCGAATTGCAACAATGTTATATAATAAGGGGAAACTTTCAGTGTTCTGTGACTTGTGAAATAATTGTGAAGATGTACTGCGATTGTTACATTTGCGGAAATGGGGGCTTCAAAATATGTTTCCTGTAAATAATTATGCAATTAAATATTTTTTAAAAAATGAATACTGGACCATAAAAGAAATAACGTGATGACATACAATAAAAAGTTGAAATACCAAAAAAAGCACCAACTCTTCTAAATAGTAATTGGGGAAAATGTTACACCAAATTACAGTTGTTACGGATACAAACTATTTGTTTTGTGCTTTTTAATGATTCTTTTATTGAGAGCTGTGCCCCTCCAATACCAATGGCTGTCGCCGGGTAACATCCCCTTCATCATTGAACCTTTTGGTGTCTTCACGCGGTCGATACGGGTGACAGTTGATGCTCTTCGAGGACTATTGCGCCACTCGCAGAGAGCGCGGTAACTACCACACGTCACAAGACCAGCTTAGTATTGTTCCGTCTGGACCGCGTCCTGCTGATAGGGGGGAAAATCCTGCAAACCAATGTTTAGGTTGGAGTCGGATCGCAAGTTCGAGCTGGGAAGGAATTCGCTGGTTCCCGAGATAAACGTGCTCTGCTTTTTCGAGACAAATGACCTAAGTAGTTGACGCTACCGAAATCAATAAATACTCCTTTTCTCATTCTTCTACGCGGTACACCTATAGCTCGGGCGGTCAACTTTTTTCGGCTCCTTGGTTCCAGCATTTGCCGATGGCCATCATCTAACAGAAAATTCTGATCACTGTTCCACGACTCTGTAAAGATATACGATTGAATGATGCTATATAGAAAACTTCCAAGCCACAAGAATGAATATGGTTGAAAAAGGGCTTGGGTTGATGGGACATATCTTAAAATTCTCAGCAGCAAGGATGCTTGATGAAAATTATTTAAGTGTGAGGTGCAGCTAGAAATCAGAAAAGTTTAACATATTATTATACGGAAAATAGAAATCCTCAAAACATTAGTCGTGCCATTCAGTATTAAGTGTCGAAGAGCAATGAAATGAGGGCGGTTTACACGTTCAGAAACAATACAATCAGTATTCACTGTGAACACTAAGTTCTAAATGTGTCTGAAATTGTAATTAGAATTATTTATATTTACCTAGATCTAGATGTGTATGTTGAAGCGGATTATTGTAGGAAATCCTGCAATCCACGATAATTTACAAACGTAATGCATCCCGTTATTATAGTCACTATTACTCTATTATAGTATAGGGATGAAAAGAAAAAATGCATACTAGCTAATTTTTCTCCACAAGAGTTTTGGAAAGTCGTTTAACACGAAATAGCTTGTCCATCTCAAAACAGAAAGTGATTAGTCACTCTCCCAAGAAGAATATTTTACTGATGCTATTTAAAAAGTTATATCTCGTGTAACTGAATGTTACAATAGTTATTTAGGCACCAAGGGCGTTATAAGAGTTCTAATGATCGAGACGCGACAAAAAGCCCTCAAGCCAAAGGCCATCGGGCATAAGGTTGCCGCTCGATCATTAAAACCAATGTCCGTCCATGGTACGTAGATAATTTTATTTTCTACTTAATTTTATTGATTCAAATTTACATATTTACTAATTAACTAGATGTTAACTTGACTCGGTTTGTATTTCACATTTAACTCTCATAATTCCCTTTCATAATTCCTTCTCATAATTCCCTCCATAAGAGAACATGTAGCATGATTCAACTGCTTTCATATTTCGTCACCATGGTCCTCTCGATCCAGGTAAGTTGTGCAGTATATATCGAGCTCCATATCGAAGGCGATGACAAGCTATAACGTGTCAGTAAAAATTAAAAATGATTTTCTAAAGGGAGGTATTCTCCTCATTGTTCTTAAGATCCTTATTGAATTAACAAGAATAAGCAGAATATTTACTCTCCCTCTTTCCGATGGCAATTCTGGCCAGGTCAGACGCTGATATAACGTTCGCAAGTCTTTCATATCATTGTGGGGTGGGGTTGGGGGGAGATGGGTCGTCGTAACGAGTAGCCCGGCCGTAAAACATTAGCAGAGGCTAGAGAGAGAAGGAACGATAGCCGGAATGAGCCGGAGAGAGAAGATACGAGTGCCGTGCATGCTCCGTTTCTTAATCATACATAGCATTTCCGAGTAAACTAACGAATTAAGGACGCATGATTTGTAGGAAAACATACAGCCTGGCATTCTGGATAATTCTTTTTTTGCAATCTATGTATTCCGATTAGATTCAAACAAAGCGTCATTTTTTGTTTCTAATATATTTTCTACCGAAATAAGTTTCATGGGGAAGTTACTATAGTCTCGTGAGCGAATTATAAAAAAATATTCACGAACGACATTCAGAACTTTGTTGTGTTGTCTGGTCTGTTGATACGATAAAATTGTTGAGATGTCTGGTCTGTCGATACGACAAGTCACTGTAATTGGTGACCAACACTTAACTCGGTAGACAGAAGATTTTCTCAGGCGGTAAGTCATTTTTGTATTATCATTAAGATCAGAAAAAATATGTAGAAACTATTTAACTATAAAATAATTATTTTGAATATTATGAAATTGTCACATATGGATCAAAAATATTCGTATAATAAATTCAGGAACTTTGGAAGAGATGGCGGAAATTAATCATGCTAACGTCAGGACATTGAAATTGAAACTAAGCAAAACACGATTGATGATAATAAATTCCAGGCTGAAAAAAAGGTTGAGAATAATTCTCGTTAAAATCACCATGATATGAACCGTGATTTGAACTACAATATAGCAAATATTTTTATTGCTGAAGGCCAGTAATGTCAGGCTTAAAGTCCCTTCATATATTGAACCTCCCTGGTCATGATCTCTCCCAGCGCTGGAATCAACAAATAAATAGCGGTCCCTCTGGTGACCAAATCACGTCATCGAAAGCCGCGTACCTATTGGCCGAGAAGGAGGGATCAATAAATTTGCATCAATAAATTTGATGCGAATTTATCGACTGTCAGGCTTTTAATCTAGCTTGTTATGTAAGTTGAACTTACAGTTGGCGCGTTGAAGTTTCTTAACGTTCCAAACGACGGTTTGTTTTTGTGCAACATCCACATTAAAATAATAATTAAGTTGACATAATTGATATGATTACTGAAAATATGAAATTTATAATATATTAAAATTTCTGGATGTATCGCAATAGACCTTAAGATGGGGGTGCAGTAACTCCCGAAACGTCGTTTGAAAACAGTCAAAAATAGTGGTGTAAAATAGGGCTTCTAAGGGTTGTTGATGAGGGACGAACGGGGAGAAAGAAATGCATGAAGTGAGGTGAAATGCATGGCAATATGATCATAAATAAATAAGTTGTATTTGTTGTGAAAAGTTGATTAACATTAAATAATTGACCATTGATACAGATCAGCAATCAACGTTTCAGACAGAGATAAGAATTGGATATTCTTTTATAACTTCAAAACTTCCTCTGTTTAAAATTTTAAAGAAACATGTTCTTTAGAGAAAAGACAAAAAAGAATAAGGCAGTAGTCAATAGTATAAAACAGGAAATTTCTTTATGAATTTTAGAAAGAATGTTGTGTAGTCTCATACTGTTTCGTATATATTGGTGAATATAATTTTAATTCTATATTTTGCAAGTCAACTGTTAGTAGATAATATTTTTGACGTCTTTCGTCTGTTAACGTGAGAAATACCCAAATACCTCATACTTTTTTCGACTTAAACGGCTTCGCTTTTTACCAATTGTCGACGTTTCGGAAAACTAGTCTCAGCTCTAAAAATGGAAACTAATGTTCGTATAACAGAATAGTGTTGATAAAGTTTTAAACATACTTCAAACTTTACACATTTACACTTTGTACATTAAATGTATTTGAGATATATATCGTACTTAAAAATGAATTATAAATTCAATCCTTAACTTATCAGGATTGTTGATGTTACGGTTTCAAATATACTTGAAAATAGATTTTATTATTGAAAATAGATTTTATTACATGGGAGTTTTTTTTCTTCTCCCTTTCAAAATTCAAAATTTATTGCTTGTTTATCCTTGAAAATAGATTTTATTACATGGGAGATTTTTTCTCCCTTTCAAAAATTCAAAATTTGAGTAGTATATGACAGTGTAGGGATCACAGAATTTTGAAAATGTGCACACAATTCACTTTTCCCCATAGCACGTCATACGCAGTTTTTAACTGTTTTTTTTGACGTAAAATAAATAAATAAATAAATAAACGGTGGAGACTCGCAAGAGTTGGGCGTAGTAATGCTAGTTCGCTGTGCTGAGACGCTCAGGGACGAGCAAGGGTTGGATCTGTTTGCTTCATCAGTCATATGACAAAAATGAGGGTTGGATACGAACGTAAGAGATACTGTGAGTGGAATTTCAGCGACAAAGATTGCTTAATGAATGACCGTGAAAGAAGCAATGAATTCCCACACAAACTCATATTTAAAAATCATGTCCCGTCATGTGCACTTCAATTTTACTATTTGAGTATAATGAAATACGCTGTGTGAACACTACTGAAATTCTCCCTCAATCAGCTCAGCTCAGCTCAGCTCAGCTGATTGAGCGATGTAGTCGGTGAGTGCTTAACCGTCAGTTAGTCTTGACAAAATATTTATAACTATAGTCGCATGGCATTTCTCCTATTCTAATATACTGTGTATCTATCAGAGTGCGAATTGAGAGATTTTCTCCAGGGGGTAGCTAGGGGCGAGGAGTCGACGAATAAATCGAAAACTATCTTTTCTAACAAGCACAATGTGGACAATGTTCTTGTGAAAGTTTTCAATTTTCTTAATTTGGATTCATTGCTTTGAACATTTCGGTGAGGAAATCACAAATGAAGCATCTATATGTGAATTAATTGTGGCTCTGCAAGGAGGCGACCGCCGGCATCCTTTCGTCATTTTGGCCCTGGTGTGTATAATAAAAAAGCCTACGTTACATCATAACCTACTTATTTTGTTACAGTACACATATGCAGTACACTTCATTCTCCTATCCAAATCTGTTCAGAAAAACGTCGGAAGAATCTATCAAGAATGTAATGTAAGTCTATCGTATCGTACGTCGCTAATTATAAAATTTCCTCATTTTTGGCACATCATGCTTGCTTTCCTGACAATCTCTAGAACGTGTGTAGGAATGACTTACACACACACAGGAAACATTAACTCACACTCACTACACACACTACTCACATATCACCTGTAGTGAGTGTGGGTTAATTTCGTAATGTTTCCTCGATTGTTCTACTGCAGAGGTAATTCAATGGGATAGCAGTTCCCTCACTTAGCACCTGATGTAACAAAACTAGTTACGAAACGTTGTGCAATTGCTGAAATAAATGATTGTCATAAAAAACTTCGGATACTTTTATTTGCAAACATATATTGACAATCAAGAAGAAATATTGATCGTTCAGTGTAGTTCGCGAAGAAAACACGAGTTGCAAGCGCACAAGGCTCTGCATCCAAACACTTGTGCGTCATCGGTGGCCGCGTAACCAAGATGGATTTGATATTTATTCGCTCAGTGAACAATGCACACAGTCACATCTTATCGTTACAGCGAGTGAGATCTCCAATGAGTAAGAATGAGAGCATAAACGGCGACATTATACAGCTCAAGGCTGGCGCTATGATTGGCTGTAGTTGGAACTGTGAGCATGAGATACTTCTAAACACGAATGTTGAATAAATACACACAATATCGTTCATCATGTGTTATTTTAATTGAAGATCAAAATAAAGCAATTCTAGTGTTCAGAAAAGTAGAGATTCGGATAGCTGTGAAGTATTCTTTAAAAAAATATTCTAAAATACGCTATTAGAAATTTATTCACTAATGCTACCTTCTGTTTAGAGTTTGACCTGACAAATGTCAAGTCCAATCAAGCCCTATTCGTTTTTCTATGCAAAGAGTTTAAATTCATTGTAGGCTACTCTTCCTGTTGTTTACTGTTGTGCATTGTTACTTAAATTTGTCATAATTTCTCCCAACTCGTAACGAGTAGATTACCTTCCCTCGTACTGTACCGCTCCATCTCTCCGCTGCACTTCCTCTGCCTCCTTGCTTCACTTGTCAGCTTGCCTTCACTCATCTCCCCGGCTGTCTCAACTTTGTCCTATTCACCTTGCCAGTATGTCCCACCAAGCCCAACTTTGTCACCTCGATTCTCACTTTGTCTCGTCCCCCCTTCCCGGAAGCGCTGCACGTCTCCCGCACATTCTCTCGCCCCTTCAACACCCCGTCTCACACTGGGCACCCCATCCCATATCTTCAGGCACATCCTTGCCACAAGTTCATTCGCTTTGTCATGCTTGTTGGGCCTTGCGGGCCAACGTATTGATTCATTAGTGATTCCGGACGTGTCACGTGCTAGGAGCATTATCCGTAAGTGTAGTGCATGTTTTTATTGCGGGAGGTGGCGGTGATCTTTCGCTGGCTGGCGAGATCGGCGCCGGCCTACGTCGGCTTCTGGGAATTTTACTCTACCAGTTATCTCCCATCAGCGTGACACCGCACCAGCCGGGACAAGCTCTATGCTCCAGACTGGTCTTCCGGCATGTGTGTTAGTGTAGTGCATGTGAATGTAAGCCTTGCTTTACGTCATCGTGCCTCTTCTCAATACAATTTTTCCCTCAAGTTTAGATGTTTAAATTAGGTCATGCACATTTTAATGTGTTTATTTATTGATTAAAACACTAAGAGAAGGAAATGTTTCGGTATACCGCACATCGCTAATGGTTTTATTTTCAAACTTACAAATTAAAATCTACATATTGAAAGTAACGTAGAACAGAAAAAAATCGCAATTACATACAATTTCTGCAAAGATTTTCTTTTAAACAAAGTTTTAAAACTAAGTTTAAACTAAGTTTTTACACCAAGTTTAAACTAAGTTTTTACACCAAGTTTAAACTAAGTTTTTACACCAAGTTTAAACTAAGTTTTAACCAAGTTTAAACTAAGTTTTAAACTAAGATTTTCTTTTAAACTATTTTCGTTTAAACTAGAAAAGTTGCATTTCTAGTTTAAACCGCCTCCAGAGTTGTGAAGTCGCCCTTGGCCCCTCCCCTTCTGCGCCTTGGAGCGGAGGCAGGCGACAAGACCGACCAGAGCGTTGGGTGCCGCCTGCGTCGCTCATCGATGGCCGCCTGGCCAATTGCTTAATGCGCCGCGCCGCCTCGGACGGATTGTGCGCGCCAGAGGCGGCCGGGCGACGCACGCGGGCCGGCTCCGGCCCTGCCGCGCACGTGTGCCCCGCCGCCCCTCCCCTCCTCTCTCCTCAACCCCTCTCCGCCACTCTCCTGTGGGGTGGCTCAGGTTATCATTTGATGTCACTGTCGTTCCTTTTCAAAGAGTGTATAGTGTTCGCGTGCTTTCTATAGCAGCATATTCGACGCCATACTGCGATTTGTCCATATCTGCCTGTGACATTTCATCCGCTGTTACGGTGCCATCCAATCGGGACCATATAGGCCATTACAGCGGCATCACTATGGTGGTGTTCAACCTTCCGATTGGATGACTCCGTAACAGCTGATTTAGTTTATAGGCAGCTACGTATAAATCCAAGTGTAGCTATACAGCTAGGTCGGATTCAGCCGCTGTCTGGAAGAGAACTCCAGCGGTCGGCTGCTCTGATCAGTAGTTTTCCGTGGCTTCTCCCATCAATAACAGGCGAATGGTGGAGCAGTACCCTAGCAAAAGGGCCCCGGACCGTGGGCGATATTTCCTTCCTTTTCCTTGTCCTTTCTTTTCCTTGCCGATGCGTAGGTCGGCGACGGATCTCACCAGCTAGCGGGATAGGAACACCATCTCCTCCCGAGATAAAACCCTAACGGTACTTATCGCTGCAGGGTTCACGTGTCTGAAAGTAATCAGTCAATCAGTCACCATCATCACCTGTGTGCATGCCCTGGTGATGGGAGATAACTGGTTGGCGAAAACCTCGCATGCCGAGGTGTAGGTTGGCGCTGGATCTCACCATACAGCGTGGACGAACACCGCAACCTCCCTTGACAAAACATGCTCTTCTCGTTAAGGGCTAATTGACCTCAGCAGTTGACATGCCCGGAAACACGAAATGATCAATCAATCCGCCGCTCTCCTCCCAATCTTCTCTTCTCCCTCTCCCCTCCCCTCCTTGCTTACCGTCACAATCGCCCTTCCACATCAGTGTAACGCGTATTTAAAATAAGCTGGTCGCGTAGCTGATTGGAGATAGTATCCGAGTGAGGTAACTTTCCACGTCGATTTTAATACAGCACGTTTATCTCAACAGCCTTGTCTCAATGTGTAGTACTCATTACTCTGTGGCACGTACTCGGAGGCATATAGACCCCACTCGGTGGAACGTAGTCGGTGGCACGTAGTCGGTGGCACGTAGTCGGTGACACGTAGTCAGTGACACCTAGTCGGTAGCACTTAGTCGGTGGCACGGATTAATGTCTAAACCATGTTTCTATTTTGTGCATTTAAAACATAATAAGAGGAGAGATGATTAAGTTCCAGCTCTACCGAAATAACAAACATCCTATCATTGAACCTTTGCCAATTATTACCAAGATATTATGTTGGTGTTCATTCTCTTCCATGGTTGAATGGTTCTTTCAGAAAGACGCAGTGAAATTCCAACCCGATTAGAAATCGTCGGTGCGCAAGGAAAGTGAAACTTTTCAGAAATCGTATTTAAGTGAAGTAATATGGGTATACACCGTATTTCATTACTAATGAACATTTCATAGAGGTTGTTTACAACACAGTTGCTATATTGAGTTAAACAAGAAACATAGTCTGGACAGCTCCCCGCAGAATAAAAATGGAAAATTTTGAAATGGAAAATGACAAATTTTGAAATGATACCTTGGTTGTGCACCGACAAAACTTCCGCCAGTCCGAAGAAATCAGTGGTGAATATTATGAATGCAGAAACTGAGTATTGAATGTTTTTACGTTAGAGTTGTGGCGCGTATGTGCCAAAAGTTTCCGGTATTTTGTAGTTTAAGAGCAATTATAAATGGGTTATTAAGCAATGCCTAAATTACTTAATTCCAATAGCTCAATTACGTTGAAAATCTGCTTTTCGCATTCTCACAACTTCCTTTAAGATGTCACCATGTTTCTCTGTATCCAATCGGCATTCGACAGATTTCACTGTATTATCAATACCAAAGACGCGACGACAGCACATGAACAAGAGATGGTAAGTTGGCTGGTGGCAGCCTCTGAGTATGGTGAGATGCAGATATCAATAAATATTTTAGTGCATGCACAGGAAGGTCTTTTCCACGCGGTTAGTGTTATAGCATAAAATTCCTATAAACTAACCTTTGTATTATCGGTGATGTGTAAAGCGGATACTCTGCAGGTTTTTTCACAATTCTCTCACTCCGCTTGCCGCTCATTTCACGTTTTATCCGTCATCATTTGTTTATAATAATAATTATTTATTATTGCTATTATTTAATATTGCTATTATTATTTATTATTATTTATTATTATTTATTATTATTTATTATTTATTATTATTTATTATTTATTATTTATTATTTATTACGTTGTATTACTAATATGAACTTTTTCACCGTCAGTTCATTGGATATTCGATGCAGATCTGTTTTCCTTAACTACTAAACATGATACAATTTAATTTACGTGAAATGAATATCTGAAGTTTTGAGCTACATGATATATGCCACCGATCACAGAGACCTCCCCTTTCGCCACAGATAGTGAAGAAATGACAAAGCAGCAAGTGAAACATCGGTTACTCATCGCTGTCAACGCCGCTCTTCGTTCCAAATTAACTAATCAAGTCGAGGAGATGCCAACACGATGGCAACAGCTCCCTCACGCGCTGTATGCGGAACGCTGTTTCTCTGCAACGATGACCAACAAGCAAGTTGTTTCTCAGCTTTGTAAGCTTTTATCACTCTCTTTCCACTTCGTTTTTTATTGAAATTTTTTATTCAGTAGGTAATTATATATGAAAATGCAATACTTTTTAACCAAGTGGCTAGGTCGAAGGCCTTTAAGCCTTTACAATATCTACATCCCCCGCGTTCTAACCGTTTGAATGGCAAATGGTGTCTCCATCGCATCAAAGCCGCGGAAAAGATACCATAAGGTATGGCTGAGTAAAAGAAACCCTGAAGGGGGAAAATTCTGCTGTCAGAAGACGAGTGCATTTATTTCCTGGCGTGAACGTCTTCTCCTTCAAGTCTTTGACTTCCTCAGCCCCTGAAATCGCCCACACCATCGCCTCTGCGCTTACTTCGCGGACAAAATACCTAAAGTGCTCCTTTAATTAGTTGATGGTATACTTCTTTGTTTACTAATTTATTTATCAATGTACTAAATTAAGTATTTATTAACTTAATTATCACTTACTTATTGACTTTTTTATTTCATCTCCAGTCTAGGTTCCGCTCATACTACTAATAAGTGCTGTTTTCCTACTCCCTGATTACCGTTTCCCTAATTGTTCAAGTTCTTCCTAGGATTTAATATAAAATTTTAATTTATATATATATATATATATATATATATATATATATATATATTATTGAACATACAGCAAACATTAGTAATTTGAAACATTTTTAATTTCAACAGGTCTTAATGTCGATTACATCCTAAGAGTAATTACGTAGATAGTATTCGGAGATTTACTAAAACCACTACTCAGATTACTACAGTGGTAATGTGTTAATTTATATTTTTGTAAGTTAGGACATTAACCGATCCAGTGATTTTTCTTAGGACGTGTATGGAAATAACATTACCGCAAAGATGTGACGGTCAAATAATCATCCACCGTTTATGTATAAACCTGATTATTGTGTATTCTGTCATGTTTATTTAATTAAACAACCGCAGGTATCTGGGGCAACATAGCTTTACTGATTGCAATGAAACATTGAATATAACCAATTCTCAAAATTCTTCGTCCGCGTGCGTAAAGTATTGCTGTGCGTCAACTCGGGCATTGAATCGTTCTCTCAAGTTCTCATTCACTTTGGAATGACTGTAACCCCCCTAAACCACTTACAGCTTCCTGCAATCGCTGACGCTGATGGTGTGATGATGAATACCCCCTGCATGGGGGGCCTGAAAGCGTTTTGATGCAGGATGGAAATAGAACACGGAATCAAAACGACTACTCTGAGCGCAGAAGGCTGATACAACGCAATCCCGAAAGGAGATTAAATACGGAGAAAAGAGGCATTGGGTTGTTTCTCTCGAACGTTTTCTGGAGAAGAACCGTGACTCAACAGTAGAGTTAGAAGAACAGCAGCTTCTCAAAGAGTCGAGGACAACTCGCTTACTCACTATAGGCCAATCTCTCCTCGCTTAGTAGCACAACAGTTTTCATTCATGAACGGCGAAGCCACTGCACGCATTCAACGAGTCGCTGCTTCACAATAGAGAAAGAACTCGCCATTTAAGGAGTTGTAATTGAGTGCTATAGATAACAGCCTTGTTCATGGGAGCGACGAGGCTCGCACATGTGTATGTGTTAGTGTGTTCGTGTATGTGCGTACCCGACCCCTCTTCTGTTGCTAAATGGACATCTAATTAGGCAATTGATCTTGTTTACTATCACGACCTTTTCTACTATCTCGTACTCAACATAAAGAAACGCGGGAGAATGAAGCTGAAACACATTTCCGGCCGGTGGCTGTGAGCAGTTGACGTTTGATTACTCTTTTTGTCCATTTTTTGGTGTCCAATTGTGGATAACAGTTTGTGTTATTAATGGATTTAGAATACAGGATGTTTGGAAAGAGACTGCCATTTCGAATGAAATATAAAAAAAGAGTCCCTACCAGCATTGTATTTTATATACTTCAGACGTTTTTGTCAAAACCAGTTCTTAACATTTGTGAAGATTTTCAAGGACAAACAAAACTTTTCTCGTAGCCACACGCGATACAATAGGAAGGGGATACATTTTCACCAGATTTAAGCAAGAATAAGCCATTGTTCCATATTTGAAATCATTCCCTTCCAGAGATTATACAGTACGCCTTAAATGTAACAAAAATGAAGAAAAGTTTACTTAATGATGGAATGAGTTGGTTGTGGTAAGAAACGTCTGATTTAATCTTGAGCATGTCTCGATCACTGTCACACTCGATCTTCAATCTGGAGACAATTCCAGTTATTTCCATATGTCATGTAATTCTCCAATTTCAAAGATATTAATACAGCAGTAGCAATAACAACAACAACAACAAATAATAATAATAATAATAATTTTTATTCCTCCGGAAAATAATCCGGATATCTCTTTGCGAATTATAGTGAACAATACAATTTAAATGTCTTTCAAAATACCACTTTTATTCACATTTTAAGTATATTTTTGAACTTACTAATGATCTGATTTTTGGTAAAATAAAGTAAAATAAAAATTATTTTCCTCTACAATGGGTACTGATTCCATTTTTAGGTTGCATGTCCTTACCCATGAAAACATACTAGTTCTCAGTCCACAACAAAGCCAACCTGTTTCAAAATTGGTTGCTATGTCTCATTCGAGCTAAATTAATTCAATCAGCATTCAAAGTGCCTGTAAAATGTAAGATCAAGTTTCAAAATGAGATTCGTAGCAGAGAGAAAAGTAATCCGTTCTAAAACGATATACCGGGAATTGTTTCTACAACACACCTACTTTACGTCACCTCCTCCAAAAAAATCCTATTTCTTGAGAAAATTATTGATACACAGATAAGGAAGTTTGTGTGCAAGTAGATCGTGATGTTCTTTGCAAACAATTAAATATATCGCGAAGAATGCGTCATCCCGCGAGGCGACCCGTGTGCGCAGACACAGAGGATCATGGTGAGGAGAAGGCGTTTCGGCCATCTGCTACAGCGTTGTATTGAAATAAATGCTATGCTGGGAGAGGGGATGAGGGAGTGGTAATTTGTGGCGTAATGGGTAGCGCATAAGCTTCCCACCGCTGGTAAGCGGTTTCGTGTGGTGACCCAAGTCAATCGTTGAGGAATTTGTGATAAATATAGCGAGCTCTCAGCATGTTTTTTCGGGGTTCTCCTGGTTCCCTTCCCTTGTCTCTCATTCCACCATTTCTCCATCATCATTTACCTCGATCATTTGCTCATCAGCACTCCTGGAGAACAGCAGACAGAAGGATCTACGACCCACCTTTTGAGATATCTTGCCACATTACGGAGGAGCGTTGAGAGCAAACCTTGGAAACGAAAAAAAAATGTGCAAATTTATAGGTTAGGTACTCCTCGAGATACAGTTTCATTTATTATACGCAGCCATTTCCAGTCTAGCAATTACCTTCCTAATCCAGGAAACAGAAATTATGCTGAAATCTAACTGAAATGCTTAGTTCGAAAGTAACTTTCTCCACGAAATACAGTTTCGCGGAAGGGAAATATTCACATTCAGCGTTGTATCTCGAGATAGAATTCAACGGTTTTCAGACGCCGATTAAACGCTATTTTGGAACACAATACTTGTCATCATATAGGAGAGACGTCTTAAGAATACATTCACACAAGAAAATTACAAAACAATCTTAAATTTAGTCGTCAGTTTAGAAATAAACTCTTCAATTCTGCAGATATTTGCATCTAGGAACTCTCAGTACACAAAGTTTACATTGCAAATTCGTTGCGACATGTGGGAGAGAGCAGCCAAATTTCGACTAAGTTTTGGGCGGTAGCCATGGTAATAAAATGATCTCTGATCACAAGCCCTCCCAGTTGTCATTGTCAATATTAATTGTTATTACCAGTGGGATAAACAATACATACAACTGTATATCTATTTATTCTTATTACGTTAGGTGAAACATATGTTACAAAATAGGATCTCTTTTTATTGCTGGGAAACATACTACATGAGCTCGATGAACAAGATGTTTTATTGCATTATGTCACTATTATTTAATTTAACTTTTCCAACTCGCTTCGCATGACCTCAAGGTATTCTTCACTTCATCTCCCTTGAACTCCTGTAGACACCACTGGTGTACATAGTAAAGGAGACGGTAATCGGGAACGGTGCTTTTTGTGGCGTCTTGTCGTGGGAGCGCCAAAGCGGCTCGTTATCTCAACAAGCGCCCGCCTTCATTGAATGGACCCGCGGGTACGTTCCGGCGGCACGCCTTAACGCGGAATTGCGCGAGGGCTCGCTTCCCCTCCTCACTCCCCCGCCCCTTCTCCTCCCCGCCCCCGCCGCGGGTGGTCCCAGCGGATGTGGGTCGCGTGATGCTGTGCCCCGCGCGCGTTGCGTGCTCTCTCCGGCGTCCGACCAAGGCGCTGCTGCGGGCAGGATGCGATGTGTTTGGAGACACTGTCAAAACACATTGTCTCCGCCAGCGATGAATATGTATTATCCCGCGCTGCACACGCTCGATGGCTGGTGGGCTGGAGAGTGGGGCTTTCTAGAGGAAGAGGAAACACTGTGTTTAGCGCCCCAACGAAGGAATCAGTGAGAGAGAATTGAGGAATGACTGCAGTAATCACTTCGGAGTGTAGAGCTGAGATGGGTCAGGGTAATAACTGTTTCCACTGCAGTGTCTCTGACCGGCGTTCGAGTTCCGGTGGTGACGGATATTCGACTCTAGCTAGAAAGTTCGGTCGGAAGAATTCAAGTGGCCGGTTGCTCTGAGAGGACGTTTTCGGTGCTTTCTCTGATCGATACTGGGCGGATACCGAAATCAAGGATCGCGCGTGATACAGTCACGATACGATACGATACGATGCGATACGATACGTCACGTAGGACGACGACGCATCTCACGTTCTAGGGAGGGAAGAAGACCCTTACCTCCTGGGATAGAACATGCACTACGCTTGTGGGACTAATTACCGTAGCAATTAACATACATGTAAATAAAAAAATGAATGAATCAATGTGTAAGCGAGAGAGGAAGCTTACGCCTTTAGACCCGATTTACACGCTTTTTGGACGAATAAGATTTTGTGGAAACATCTGTCTGAAGAATTCTAGCGGCCGGTTGCTCTGAGAGGACGTTTTCGGTGCTTTATCTGATCGATACTGGGCGGATACCGAAACCAAGGATCGCGCGTGATACGTCACGACAGTCACGATACGATACGATGCGATACGATACGTCACGTAGGACGACGACGGATCTCACGTTCTAGTGAGGGAAGAAGACCCTTATCTCCTGGGATAGAACGTGCACTACGCTTGTGGGACTAATTACCGTAGCAATTAACATACATGTAAATAAAATAATGAATGAATCAGTGTGTAGGCGAGAGGGGAAGCTTACGCCTTTAGACCCGATTTACACGCTTTTTGGACGAATAAGATTTCGTAGAAACAAATAAACGAACGCCACAATCCTTTCATCACTATTCCAAGAAATTCGTATATGAAAAAACGAAATTTCGCACACTTGAACTTGATTTCATATCGTACGGATTACAAGTCTTGGGGATCGCTCCATTGACCAAACACATGCCTCTGGGAATCTTCCCAACCTACGAAGTACTTCCCATATCTGGTATTTGATCTCTTCGGTTCTTGTGCCCAGCACGCTAACCATTACGCCGCCGAGTCCCTCAATTGATGGGATACCCTTACCCAGGCGCAAAGATAAACCTAATGGTTCTACAGCATTACATACTTGTTTGTAACTATTGCAATTTTCGAAAATTGAGTGTTCAATGAAAATTAGACTCACGCCATTTTTTAAGCGCCCTTTTCTCTATCCGAGAAAATAATTAAACATTTTGGGTGATTTTTTTTAGAAAATTTTGAACACGTTGAGGCGTAATGTTAATTACGTACAGAATGAACACATCCATTTCAAAATCGCAGAGCATCCAGTTCGGACTGATCGAAATATAAATGTTGGAGGAAATTGGGGAATATAAATATCGGAAAAAATCGTCTGAACGGTTTAGGCCTTAGTGTTGACCACAAATAGACGATCAGATGGATAGGGCGAGCGAACAGAGAGACGTTTGACTCTGACTCCACAATGCATTAATGGAAGTAATTTACCAGATACAGTAACAGGATTTGTCAACTTTTTTATATCTAGGCCCCATAATTAGTTCTTCTTACGAAAAATCACATCTTTGAGCTGGAACATTACAATAGTTTTTCATTTCCACATTAGTGCCTAGTATGCGAGACAGTGAAGTACATTTATCATTTAGTTTTAAAAATTGAAAATTCTAATAAAAATGAAAGTTTTTCCAAATAATACAGTTCAATTCAATCCTCACAAAAAGTTTGAAGAAAAATACTGCAGCCATTTGCGTATAAATATTGTTCACGAATTTGGGAGAAACTATGACGATTTAAAAGTTAGTGTAAATTTATTAGTAACACTTGCGCGAAAACTTTTCATTAAGATTACTTTAAAGATCACTTGTGACCGTAGCAGACGGTAGCATTAAGTATCAAATTTTGAAGAAAATGCTCCATAAAAAATCTGAAACATTAATAATGCGGAAAAAGTGTTGATTTTCCCAAAGGGTTTTCCGTCTGCCTGCGCGTAGGATCATCCGTTAATATCGTTTTATCGGCTAATAATGCTGCTATATTCCACCCTCTGTCAGTGCGTCTGTCCGTCCGACCACCCCTCCAACCTTACGCCTGCCCGTCCCTCTCTTCCTCTCATCACCCCTCCGCCCGAACATCTCTCCGGCTGACCATTCCTCCTGTTCGTCTATCAGTCCATCACATCTCTATTACTAATTTCTAATGCGCGCAAAAATTGAAAGAAAATTATGCAGTCTGCAACCATGTGTAAAGTATCTTGGTTTCGTTGGGTAATACTAAGAAAATAATTTTTTAAATGAAAAAGTTTGTGCTATTCCACCTATTCTCATACTACCCCAGTCAATTGCCATACGCAGTGTTTTACTGATCACGGCACAGTCGGCATCAAGGCTCCAAAGAATAGGCCACTCGCAATTTTAAATATTTGCTATTCACGTGCTGCGTTATGGGACAGCAATTTTCTTATATCCATGGTATGTAAAGAATTGTTTTACTGTATATATGCAATAACATTATATTTATTATAGTTTTCGTGAAGACTGTTTTTGTTAAAATATTTAATTTATTGCAGTGTATTTTATTTGATGTTCTTGAGCAATGTGCGGGTCACTGTTTTGAAAGACATTTAGTGTGGTTATGTTCAACAGCATTATTGCTGCTTCAGGCGGCTAGTTATCATTTAAAAACGCACGCAAGTTTCCCCAAAGTTGGTCTTCCTTGATTGATGTCTACAAGAGATTTATTGATTGATTTATTTGTTTGTTTGTTTGCTTGCTTGTTTCTTTCTTTCTTTCTTTCTTTCTTTCTTTCTTTCTTTCTTTCTTTCTTTCTTTCTTTCTTTCTTTCTTTCTTTCTTTCTTTCTTTCTTTCTTTCTTTCTTCCTTCCTTCTTTCTTTCTTTCTTTCTTTTCTTTCTTTCTTTCTTCTTTCTTTCTTTCTTTCTTTCTTTCTTCTTTCTTTCTTTCTTTCTTTCTTTCTTTTCTTTCTTCTTTCTTTCTTTCTTTCTTTCTTTTTATTTATTTATTTATTTATTTATTTATTTATTTATTTATTTATTTATTTATTTATTTATTTATTTATTTATTTATTTATTTATTTATTTATTTATTTATATATTTATTTATTTTTTATTTATTTATTTATTTATTTATTTATTTATTTATTTATTTATTTATTTATTTATTTATTTATTTATTTATTTATTTATTTATTTATTTATTTATTTATTTATTTATTTATTTATTTATAACACTTCTTCCCAAAAAGTTAAAAAGGTATGACGTTCTATGGGGAGAAGTGTTTTCTGTGCACATTTTCTTAATTTCTGGAATCCATATCCTAACCCAGATACATATGTTTTCGGTTAGTCAAAAAGGAAAATCATGAGGAATGTAATATAATGAAAAAAGAACACACACCACACACTCATGCAAAAAGAACTCTGTGACACGTTACAATGGTGTTTTGCCTGTAGGTATCGTCGAGGCACGTGTCACACTTTAATATCTGTCATGAGAATCACTGTTTTAGTATCTTTATCTCACTCGAAACTTTGTATGGACTTGTTTGCAAGGCCTCTGTAGAAACATGGTATTACAACGGAGGAGTGAAATCATCCCAGAGAGGGTGAAGGTGGAGGCATATGATTAATCGTGTTTGTGCGTTCTGAATATAAATGTTCCCGTGTTCCCTTACAACCAGTTGCTGCGATGAGTCGGTGCTTGTGTTGGTCTACGTAATACGGTGATGTAGAAGCAAACAAGGAAAAGCTAGCAGGCCTCGCCTTAAGTAAGTAACTATTCGGTTATTACCCTGTTAGCGCCTGTTAAACCTAAAGAGACTCGACTTTGCCCAGAGACCTGAGATTTGAACTCCGGTAACTTTTCTAACAATAAAAGGGCTTTGACTCACCAACGCAGACCACGTTGAAAAGTTTTTTTCTTGATTGAGTACAACATTCCAAAATAGGATGCAAGCACTTCCGACAGCAAATTCATTATTTCAAAAATATTTTTGAAAAGATTGAATATAAACGGTTAATATTATCTCCCACACATCATCGTCAAATAAAAACGACAATGTATTCTGAAAATGAGGGGATTTCAAAGATTGGGCTATCGTGGATTAGAAATTTTGGGTCAAAATAAGATTATATATGGTGAATTTAATATGGTGGACATAAGCTTGCACATTTTGAAACGAGCACTTTTATTACCCACGATTTGGTGTTAACCTTCTGCCATTATTCCGCCCAAATATCCTACCCACGATAGTTGTGGGTTAAAAAGATTTGTTTCTTTTAAACCCCTAGTCAGAACAGGAAGTGAAAGGAAGTCCATCGCAAAATGATATTGTATACAATGTTTAGTGAAGCACATGTTGGTCATTATCGTCTATCAAATAACCTATGTGCAAGATTCTCTTCATATGTGAGCAAGAAATTAAACCAGTGGAGTTAAAACAGCACGTACTTTCTCGCCAGTATTTTCATGCAAAATTTAGCGAAAAGTATTAAAATTTTCGAAAATGGTACATGATTTTATTTCAAAATCTATCTCTATGGAACAGATTTCATTGATGTGCCATTCTTGTACCATTCTCTTAAACGTCGTTCACATATCGAACAACAAAATTTCATCAAAACAATGGACCCATTTTGTTGAAAATTTTGAAAATGTCCCAGGGACTTCACGTTTAGTTCCCCCAAGTTTAAAATATTAGTTTCAAATTCAAAGGACCGCGACATCAGCCTGATCAATTGAGATCTATCAGTTTTGGAGAAAATCGGCTGAACCGTTTAGCCGCTAGCATTGTTCGCAGACGAACGGACGGACAGAAGGACGGACAGACAGACAGACAGACAGACAGACAGACAGACAGACAGACAGACGTGTTGCCGTCATTCAATTTTTCGTGATCAAGGATCCACAAAACATGGATTCTGGCTTCACCACGCGTTAGAGGATTCTTTTTTTCAATTTAGCAACTGGATTTATCCATTTTTTCTTCCCCGAGGACCTGTAATAAGAGTTTTTCTGTCTAAAATTTACCGTTTTTTTCCGTGCAGCGTTATATAACTCTCCCTAGTGCGTAAGCAATAGCAAGAAACTAAACTAGTGGTGCTAAAACAGCACGTAGTTTCCAGCCAGTATTTTCACGCAAAATTACGCAGAATGTACTCAGATTTTCGAAAATATTTCAGAAATAGATTTCATTGAGTGAAAAAGTTTCTATCTTTAATAACTTAGTTGTAGGAAGACTGTTTTTAACTTTTGTAATTTTCGAAAAATCAGGGTTTTCAACCAACATGAGTGCTGCACCATTACCTTAAACGTTCTTCACATTATCAAACAACAAAATTTGATCAAAATTGATGGAGCCATTTTTTTTTATTTTGAAAATGACCCAAGGGCTTCATGTAAACTACCACCAAAATTGCAATATCGGTTTCAAATTCAAGGAGCTGCAACATCAGCCAAATAGATTGAGGAATGTCAATTTTGGAGAAATTGACGTTGAGGTAGCGTTGTTCACAGACGGACAGACGGACAGACAGAGAGTCGGACAGATGGACAGACAGACACTTTGCCGTCATTTGAGTTTTCGATAACCAGGACCCATAAACCATGGACTCTGGCTAGACTTCGAGTTAGACAATTTTCCCCCTAAATTTAGCAACTGAATTTCTCTCTTTTTTCTATATCAAGGCCCTGTAATAAGAGCTTTTCTGCCGAAAATTTGCACTTTTTTCGCGCAGCATTACATAACTTTCTCTTTACTCGTGAAATGAAAAGAATACGTTGCGCAATTTAAAACTGTATTACCGAATTGATTTGAGAGATTCTCCGATTATTTGGCAACTATGCCAACCAAAAATACTTGACATCTTGCGTATCAATGCATACAATTTTAAAGCTTATACTAAAGTTAATTTACGCAAATATGCGAGTAAAATATTGAACATTATTAAGTGCAAGCAATTGTTAATGTTTTTACTGTTTATTGTAAGACACACGAGCTTGTTCTCATTTCTAATTTCCTTCAGAATTTCTCTTCAGTAATAATTTTTTATTCAACATATTGCGGAAAATAATTATTATTACATTTTTACATTACATTATTGCATAATTATTATTACATAATTATTATTACATTATTATTATTATGAATCGTGAGATCGATAGTAGCTATGCAGAACAACTTAAAAATGTTAAAGTAAAATTAAAGGTAAGAGGAATGTACCGTATGCTGCTTGTACTGTATACATCGCACCTTATAAAGCGTAGATGTTATTTAATAAGTAATGTACTTCTGCCTACCATATAGTTACAGAAGTGGTAATATACCGGGAGAGTCACGTCACTTTAGCACCTCCTGTAATTTTTGAACGGCTCAAGTTATTGCAATGTAGTTTTCGCGAAAGCGCATGAGGGAATGGGGCTAATTGATTAATGTATTCGTTTCGATTTTATAGATAGATATAGATAGAAATGTATTCTACAATTGGGCAGATGATGTCCGGTGGCAGAATGCAAAATAACAATTACAAATAACATAATAATATATAAAAAATAAATATAAACAAACAAATATACTTTGTCATTTCCTATATATGCAGATGGCATTTAAATTCCTATACTAAACATTAAAATGCATATACACTAACATATAAATGAATAAACCTACATATTACTATACTAAACATTAAAATATATACACTAACATATAAAATGAATAAACTTACATATTACACAAATATACATACATACAAACATATACGCATGTATACATAGACGAAGGAACCTCATATCACTTCAAATGAAATCACTTCACTTCACTTCACTTACTCACTGCACTGCATATAACTTTATCTAAATATTAATTGTTCATTACTTTTACTGTAAACTGCATAATCACCTTTACTTCACTTTTCACTTCACTATACGTTTTCACCCTATTGACTAATTTCCCATATTTTTTCTAAAACCTGCGCTGAGCAAGAAGGGCTCAAAAACTGCCGCAGGCAAATCGTTCCAATCTACTATAGTTCTGTTTACAAAGGCGAATTTCTACGTCCGTTCTTTGTATTCTTGTTCTAATTTTATATTTGTGATCAAATCTATTTAAATAATCTGGTTTATCTAACCTTCCCCGTATTTCCTGCCATGCGGAGCAACCAACGTAAGATTTATACAGCGCGCAAAGTCGTGCCCTCTTCCTCCGGCGTTCTAATGATTCCCAATGCGCAGGTGTGTTCTTCCGAAATGTATATTTTGCCGCTCTGTTTTGTATCCTCTCTAAGCTCTTCTTAAGTCCTATTCTGTACGGATCCCAACAACTAGCTCCGTATTCCATTACCGGCCTAACAAGCGAGGTATACGATTTCCTTTGCTTTCGTGTTACATTTTTTAAGATTTCTCATGACGAAATGCAAAGACCTCCAAGCTTTACCCACTACATAGTTCGTTTGTTTCTCCCATCCCAATTTACAATCCAGGAGAATGCCAAGGTATTTACAGGTCGAAACTCTCGGAACTACGTCATTACCTAGCTGATAAGGTATTGTATGAAAAGCTCTGGCCCTACTCTCTGAATCTGAATCAGTGAAATTGTCGCTGATTCAATCAGTGAGCGCAAAGTCACTGATATCTTCAGTCGAAATGTGTAGTTTCGCTGACAATCAGTGAATATTGGAAGCTTTTCATAATGACTGCCACCATTTCACTGGTTGTCAGTGGCAGTGCCGCGCCCAGGCCGCGCCACCGCACCGACCGGTCCAGTTATTCACGTGGTGTGTGCGGCAAAATCCCACGGCGGAACGAGTGAAATAGAGGTTTCCTGTGAGAAAACTGACCTGTGTCTGAAGATTGTTTTAATTGCGTTAGGTAAGTAGTTTTCGCTTTTCTGTGACTCATCTTGTTGATAACTGTGAGTCGTTTTATTTTATGGTGATCATTTAGCCATACTAAGAAATAGGTTATGAACATGTGATTAATACCACGTATTTTTTTTTATTAATAACTGGAAACTTCTTATGTAACTTAAAAGTTTTAAAGTAACTGTTTGGTCATACAGTGTGAAATATCTGACGTGCAATGGATAATTTCGTTTATGAAAGTTGTAAAAAGTCCAATATGCTCTCGATTACACCACAGCAGAGCCGGGCATGCCAGCAAATATTAACTCTTTCTTTGGTTTTCCAATTTAGTTTAATGACACCAGTCCAGGAGTGGAGTTTTGAAAAGTGTAAGAGAAAGTGCTGGAGCTAACGGGAGACTCTAACACTGAATATTTTGAAAGGTATTTTAATTTGCCAAAGGCTACTGTAATACTGATTTATTTTGGTCAGTGTTCCTTGCTTCCTTAGTCACTAAACACATTATATTTTACTCATTTACATGGAGGCTAGTTTGGCAGAGTGGAGGGGAGTGCAGATGGTACATCAAAGCCATTTGCCACTCCTGAGGTTCCCTATCCAGACCTCATAATTCTGCCAGTTAGTATGATTTTGTATGTAATCTGAAAATAAAGTAACCATTTTTTCCTCACATAACTTATTGACCTATCTATGTTTCTGTTTTAGGAGGACTCTAATTTGCATCTGGAGGAATTGGAAAGGAGAAAACATTCAAGAAAAATGTCCAGCAATATTTGATATGGGTGAAAGGATAGAAAAACTATTCTTGTTTTGTTCAAGGTGATGGTTGGTTTTAACATCTGCCCTTTTTTAATAATAAAATATTCCTTCACCCATGGCAGCATTTGACTTACTTTTTAAATTAATATTTACAACAAATTTGGCATACTCAACATTAGCAATTTTTTTCATTTTTTGCAGTATATAATGATTATATCCTCCGAGTATTTAATTTGAAATAAAAACTCAGTTGGGTTTCTGTAATAAACCCTCCTCCTGGGAAATGAACAATGCTTCTGCATTTGTTCAATTATCAAAACCTTCTACCATTGGAGTTAAGTTTTGTTATATCATAGAAATTTGATTCTTTTGTTCTGTGTCTGGTATTGACTTCATAGATTGACTTAATGATTTTCCCAATATCGAGTTTGGCTCAATTCTAAATTCATCTAATTTCTTCATATTCAGGAGATTTCATGTTCTATGTACACAAGATCTCCTTTTTTAATTCAATTTATCTCCTGTGTTGGTCGAATATTTTTTGTTATCATTATGAGATTGATTATTTAATTGTATTCGTGAGTGCTATTTTCCTCTCTCTTTCTAAATCTTCGTCTGTGCATTTTATTTTTAATTCATGTGGTAGGATATTTATGGTTTTACCCTCTAGAAAGTATTTTGTTGAGACTTATGTCACTGTATGTTCTGACTCATATTTCTCCACAGCTTTTTTCACAATAGTTGTCCATAGCAATAGCAGCCTTTTTGTCAGTTTCATTCATAATACATCTTATTTTATTCACCAAGTCTGGTTTAATCTTTCATTGAGAACATTAGGCATCTATGGCAGTAAAATCTATTTAATTTTTTCTTTATTTGGAATTGTTTTAATTCTTTGAACTTATTCCTGGATATTGATCTGTTAGTACCATCTAGACATCATGGTTTTTTGTTACTTCCTCAGTTAGTTTTACGAAATCATCAGCGTTTTGATTTTTTGATGTTAAAATATAAGCATATCTTGTGAAATGGTCGACCAGTAGGTGTGGGTATTTTTTGTTGCTGGGATCCTCCGTAACCTCTGATGGTATCTAGAAACTATCTTGAAAGGGTACGTTGCTTGACCTAGGTGTGACATTAATCCAAATTTTGATTTTCTTCGTGATTTATTCTTGAAGCCGATGTCACAAGTTTCACAAATCTTCTCTATGTTTATATTTATATTTTTTGCTGTAAAGAATGGTGTTACTTTATCATCTGTGCTCTTCCCAGGTAACAATAAGTATTGTGTACATATTTTAGTAATATTTTACTAAATTCTTCTGATAATGAGTTTTCTCTTCTTTTCAATTTTATTATAAATTTCATTTTAGAATATTAGTTTCTTCTTATTGTTTTGTAGTTCTGTGCATCTTCTTTGATCCTTTTATGTCTTCTAATTTCACTGGGTTTACAATTTTAATATGTCATCTGAGTTTCATCAGGCTCTAGAACTGGATGCCTGTTTAAACACCTGCCTCTTGGTTTAATTTTCCAGGATTATATTTAACTTTAAAATTGTATTGGGACAAAGAGTATGTCAAATCACCCAGTTCTTAATGTGTTCTTGCTTTTCTATTTAAATTTTTTAAAGGTTTATGATTGGAGTGCACCAAAAATTCTCTTCCAAGTAGCCAATGGTGCCATATATCACAACCTCTTTTATTGCCAAGCACTCAAGGTAAATTGCTTTTTTCCTTTGAGCTTCACTCAATTTTTCGAAAATATGCCACTGGCTTATTATCCCCATTTTTGTCGTTGTTTTAGTACAGCTCTGATTTCTTTTATGCATGGTTCTTTTCAAATTGTTCCATTCTGATTTTACTGTATTTTCAAAATCATACTTGAGTACCAATCTGTCAAGGGGAAAAATTTTTGAATTCTCTTCCACAAACAGCGTTCAAACTTGTTTATCCATTGGCATGCGTTTGAGTGTCTTCCATTAAATATATTGATAATAAAATCATTGACAATTTTTCTCAAATTTTTTACTTCAGATATTTGTTGCTTATCTTCTAAAACTTTCTTTAAAAGTTTCTCAATTGTTTCATCTGAGGTACTCAGGTACATTTTTCAACTTCTTGTAATCTCTTTTCAACCTCTGTAATCTCTTCTATGAAGTAGTTGTAGAATTGCAAATTTTCCTCTTTATCCAAATATACTTTGATAGATTTTCTGATAAAGAAATCCAGACTTTCGAACTTGATCTGTGTTTTTTAAAGTATTTTTACCTTACCAAATATTTGTGTTGTAATTAGCTCCTGTGAAGGTTTGTGTTTTAGAGTTCATCTGTAAGCCATTTAAAATTTTACCTCAAGTGAATTAATAGCTTAGAACTTGCGCTTTTGATACATACCATCATTCATCAATTTTATTCCTGTCTTTGAAATCAGTAAGGTGCCTCCATTGCGATGTCGGTATCAGTCATTTGTTCGGTAGCATGGCAGATTCGAAATTTTAGGAAACAATACACAATAGTCTTTGTTTTCTTTATACACATATATGTGTATATATACATGTGTATACATATATATGTATATATGTACATAGAAACAAGGGCATGCAGTGCTGTTAACATTTCAAATTTTAAGCTTGGCAATGCTGCTGATTTTAATTATGAAAATTATAATTAGCAGAGGGAAACTGATTAAGTTGCCCTAAAACTTGCCCAAATACTTGTAATAATACCAAATGTTTATTTGTATTTTTACTTTAAAAATGTTGACAGATTTAATGTCCTTTATTTATTTTATTGTAAAATTACATAAAAATCCATTGAAATGTATTTATGTATATTTAAATTATAAGAGTCCTTTCTTTCACTACTTTCTTCCCATCTTCCTTTTCAGAATTTGTAGTATTGTCACCGAAATTGTCAATAATATGTACATAAAATGAAGAGTGTTAACTGCAGGCCAATTTTTCTCCGTAGTGAGTTTTGAAAAGTTCCTGAACATCGGTTTTCTTCTTTGTTGTATGTTTTTCATTGGTTTAAATAAAGACTTGTATTCTCTTATCTCACTTAAAAGGCAGTATCTTCCTTAAAATTACCTTAATTCCAACATATCTCTTTACAGTATTCCTTTCATTGAAAAGCCAATTGTTTGTAAGTAAATGATGTAACAAAACTCTCCCTACCCCAAGGATAATGTGACTTAAGGAACTAAATCATAACATAGACAATTTTTTCTATGTAAATGTTGAAGACAATAAATGAACATATATATGGATTGCTCATATGAAATAGAATACAGATCTGTTATTACCTCAATTTTCAATTTTTTTTCTGAGTTAAGATATTGACTCAATATCTTTGCCATAATGTGTATATTTCTATTGTATTTGTTTTGTAGTTAATATTTACAGTGCTGTTCAAGAAGATCATTTTCCCATAAAATTTTTCAATAAATTTGTGCCTTATTAACTTTGACTTTCTTTATACTATATGTCCTACCCCTGTACTATACTGCACAAACCCTAAAATCTACTATTGAGATATCAAGTAGAAAATAATTCAAATACAGATATAAATTTATTTCCATATTTATGATTATATATTATAAATTATTATTATTATTATATTTATTGTATTTTCAGCTGATTGCAACATTAATTCCACTGGTTCAATTAGTTGTCACAGATTTCACTGATTTCACTGATTCAAATAAGTGAAACCTTACTTTCACTGATTGCAACAGCTATTAATTCCACTGGTTCAATTAGTTGTCACAGATTTCACTGATTCAAATAGTGAAATTTCACTGATTCAAAAAGTGAAGTTTCACTGATTCAAATAGTGAAGTTTCACTGATTCAAAAAGTGGACCCGTTTTTCACTGATTCGTTCAGTTCAATTCACTGATTGTCGGTGGCAGATTTATAACTACCACAATCAGTGAATAGTCACTGTCAATCAGTGGTTTTTCACTGATTCAGGCTGAGAGAGTACAAAATGTGATCGCTTTACTTTTCTTCCCATTTATAGTCATTTGATTAGCTATTGCCCAATCGTAAATTTTATTTAAATCATCCTGTTGTTGAAACATATCGTGCTGGTCTGCAATTTCCCTATATAATATACAGTCGTCGGCGAAGAATCGAATTTTTGACGTTATATTTCGCGATAAATCATTTACAAAGATAAGAAACAGTAGTGGGCCTATGACACTGCCCTGAGGAACCCGGAAGTAATGTTACCCTTTTCCGATAAGTGCTGTCCAATTCGGACTTTTTGATTTCTATCGCGAAGAAATTCATTTATCCATGCTATTACCCGCCTGTCAATTTTAGCATCAATAAGTTTCAATATCAATATGTCATGCGGCACGACATCAAATGCTTTAGCAAAATCAATAACTATTGCATCCACTCTACCCCCTACATCAATTACTTCCGACAAGTCTTGAGTAAGGGAAATAATCTGACTCTCACACGAAAATCCATTTCTGAAGCCGTGCTGTCCATGAAATAACCATTCTGATTGATCCAAATGATTTCTAATCGAATTAGATAATAATTTTTCAAACAATTTACAGACTACTGACGTAAGACTAACTGGCCTATAATTTTGCACTTCACATTTTGGTCCATTTTTGAAAATTGGCACTATTAAGGCAGATTTCCTATCATCCGGTACACTTTCGTTGTTGATTGATATATTGAAAAGTCTGACCAAATATGGTATTATTGTTTCCCCTGCTATCTTTAACATGTCAGTTGTAATTCCATCCGGACCGCAAGACTTACAGTTTTTCATTATTTTCAAATGTGAACGTACTTCCGTTTGATCAATTTTGAATATGTGATCCACGTTATTGTGCCCTATGATAATTTGGTTAGATTTTTGTTTGTATACAGAACAGAAATAATTATTAAATACATTGGCTTTCTCTTCATCGTTTGCGATATCTACATTTTGCCATCTTATAGGAGGTGTGTCCTCCTGTTTATTATACGTTTTCTCATTTTTCTTTTCAATTTGCGAATTTCCGCGTTATAATACACTGGATCTGAATTCTTTTTTATGTACTTGAAAGGAACGAAACATTGCCGAGCTTCCTCAATGATTTCTTTGAATTTCTGCCATATGTTTTCCAATCCCCCTCCTAACTTTTCGAAATCTATGTATTTCAGTTTTAGAAAATGCTGCAGTCCATTTATGTCAGCTTTACGATATTGCCATATTCTATTACCGATTTTATCATTCCCCTTAAAAACAGTAGCATTTATTTCAAGAATTACGGCCTTGTGATTGCTTATTCCCTGAATAACATCGCAGTAGTATAATATGTCCATCGGTCTAATAAGAAAAATATCTAAAATAGAATGTTGACGCGTTGGTTTATCAACAACTTGTGTCATTCCTGCATCCCAAACTAGTTTATTTATTATTAGCTGTATTTTTCTATCACATAGATCACCCTGCCAATTAATGTCACTTAGATTCAAGTCCCCGCCAATAATAATCGGATTCGTTCTATTCAAATTTTCCGCCAGTTCGAGAATATTCTCAAGAATGGAATAATTACCATTTGGTGGCCTATAACATGCAATAAGATCTATTGTCTGCAAATTGTCAATTCTTATATCTACTCCTATCATTTCATGCTCAATGCTTTTCCATTTCAAGTTCGCGTTTATACATGATTTAACTAAAATAAAGACCCCCCCGCCTCTAGTTCCCCTGTCCCGCCGAAATATTTTATAGTCGTTTCGACAGATTTCCGAATCTGATATTTCCTCATTTAGCCATGACTCAGTACCGATCACTACGTCCGCATCACACGCCTCAATTAAGTTCCAAAGCTCAATTTCCTTATTAACAACACTTCGGCAATTTACCTGCAACAGCTTAAGAGCTCCTTTACTCACCCCTAATCCTTTCTCGGGAAACGCATCCCGGTTTGGCTGCACCCCTTCACTTCGCAATCTATTGTATTTTAGAGATATTGAGGTAACTTTGTTTCTTTTTCAAATGGAACTACATATATTTTTTTAGTCTATCGTAACGTGCGTAAAAAGACGAATCCAAAGATATACATATTGTCATATGTTCGATAAGCATTTTTCTGAGTAATTTGGATTCTTTGCGACTGGTATACCAGTTACGTTACCAGTTACGTATACCAGTTATACCAGTACGTTAAATATATTTAACGTACCTATTAAATGTAACAGTCCACCCACCGAGGTCGCGCTGCGCTCTCTCTTTTAGAACGTGCTCGGGGAGTTACAATATCCGTTAAATAAATATATAATATAATATAAATAACAAATAAAAATAAAATAACAATATATTATAAATAACAAATAAAAATAAAACAACAAATAAAAATAAAATAACAATATATTATAAATAACAAACCTGTGCAAATAAGAATATGTGTATCATTTCATTCGTCTTTTTATGCTCAACATGAAGATTAAAAAATGTGTATAGTTCCGTTTGAAAAAAACAATGTTACCTCAAAACCTCTTTAAATACAAATGATAAAATAGAAATGAATGCATGTAGTAATTAGCCTCAGTCCCTCATGGTCTTTCGTGAAAACTGCTTTGCAATAACTTCAATCGCTCAAAAACTGCAGGAGGTGCTAAAGTAACGTGACTCACTCTGTATACAATATTTTATGAAGTAGGCGTTCGTTTATATTTTAAAGCCAATCACGTGACCTCTTGATTGGAGTGTTATATCGTGGCACAGGTTTTTTTTGTTTAGACTCCACGTGTTACAATCTTCCTCACGACTCAGGTCAATTATAATAATAGACGGGGTCAATTGTAACCCCAGAAAGCAATAGAAATAAATGTATTAAATTCTGTAATTGAGGGCATTCAAGTAGGTCGTATATTGAGGCCCAAACATGTTAGCTCATGGAAAGACGAAATACACATACACATATTATTAAACATTGAAATATGAACGAACATACATAAGGATGCGTATTTTGTTCAAGCACTACATATCTAATATGTGCGGTGCATAGTGATATAACAAAAATGACGAATTTGTTTGTCATATTGCTTAATTTGTTGGCATATGTGTCTATAATTGCTTTCTTAGGAATCACTTTACACAGTTATTTTCCTTTACCTTTCTGTATTACAAAAACCGCCGTTCTGGACTTGAAGACAAAATACTGCTTACAAACCGCATATTCTTGGAGATTCCTCACAGATATGATGAGTATTATGGAAGCAATATTTGAGAATTGACAAAACAGAATGTCTTTAGCTTTCATTTGTCACAAATTTAGGCAGAAATATATTTATATCCTGGCAGTGACAAGGCATAATCATATCAAATTGTTGATTATTTGCTTATATTTGGTATTCAAAGAAGCCTAGATTTTAATTGAGAGAAAACATGTTTTCAATTAAATTAATTACGTTATTGGATATAATTTTTCAATTTATTCACATGCGGTTTCAATTCTGTCACATTTCATTGCGAAGTGGTCTGAAGGTCAATGAATTCAAATGTATATCTAGAATTGATGAACAATCGCACACACATATGTTATACTGCAAATGTGCATTCCTCCATCAGTTATGCAGTTATTATCAGTGAAACAAACATGAATTCGCATTTCGTAACTGTCGTTTAAGAACCATAAACGAATACAGTAAAGATCGTGCTGTTGTGTTCATTTCGATAAGCATGCCCATATAAATATCCTCCAGTTTGCTATTACAACTCAACAATACGTACAAATGTATTCATGTTTTCAGGCATATTGACACTTAGCGGCGCAAAAGGTAGTCTGTATTGCGTCTATAAAGATTGAACCAGACCGGGAGATGCGTTCGCTGGCTCTCCTACGACCACCCACACATACTGAAAACATCTCCAACCACACACATTGCATTCAAATGTGTCAAATTTTCAGGTACAGTAGAACTCCAATCAGAAGAAGAAAACGTAGACCAGACCGCGGACATGCTTCTATGCAGAAGAAATTAATTTAAAAGGCGCCATACGTAAAAAGAATCCTTACCTAATGCCATGAAATTAAGTTTAACTAACTTAAAGTAAATAGTGTAAGATTTACATATTATACAAAAAGATTAGTTTCCTCCCATAATCGGTTCAGATAATATTCAGTTATACAGGATTCGATTAACTGAGATTGAGATACATGGAATGAGAGATCCCGGGTGTCGATGTCACGTCCCAGTGGGGGAGACACCGCCACCTCCCCGCGTACATTCCGAAGCAATGATGCAAAGCAAAGCCCGATGTGGGCCAGGGCTGCCTTCACGATCTTGGAATGGAAATTCTTCTCTTCTCACAGCCTTCTTTCACCATCCGGTAACTTTCATCTTCTTCGGGTCATCTCAATCCTGATCACTTTTTTTTTCCCCAATTTTGTATGTTTTTAATCATTATTTCTTTCCCGTCTCTGCCCAAAAAAAATCCAACAATGTCTTCTCCATCGAGTATGTTGTTTATTTCATTATACCTTATCTTCCATCTCTCTCCATCCTTAACTGCACCATATATTCGTCCCCAGATATAACATGCCGTAAACTTTCAAGACTAATCACCTCAGTTGTTGACATCGCCGGAATTACTAAATAATTAATCACTCCATCAATCTCTTTCTTCCTGAGGAAAGACCTCGTGCACAAGTCCGTCCTCCAGATCTCGTTGGATGACACTGACGCGATTCTCACCGTTTTTCTGACAATCCGTTACACACCGTTATGTTTATGACATTAGAAAAGTTTTCGATTTCTTATGGGAACTCAACTTTACAAGGTTTATTAGCCACGGCGTGGTTCTGCGATCAGTTGTTAACATTTCCAGAATTCTACTAATTGTTGGAAAATTCCGAACTAAATTCGGACGATTTTATACACTCAGTTGTTGGTAATTTCAAACGCAATTTATGTTTCTCGTTCTTCCCAGATGCGCCTCTCCCACTAAATTTCTTTTTCTTTCAATATACATGTTGGTGATTCGCAGTGCAAGTAGCAGTTGTCAACGCTTGTGTCGATATATCGATATATAGATATAATCTCCGTGCTTATGAGGAACTCCCTGCCTCGGTCTGTGTGTGCCCCACCAGTTGGTTCGCACCGGTCGCCCGTGCAGTGAGCACTGTATTACTCGTCCACTTTTCATGTATTTATCTTTGTGTTCCCAATATACGTTTGTGTTCAGTATCTGCGTCTTGTATTTATATTGCTCGTTCTCGAGCTGATGTCCTAATCCTAACAATAAAATTTACCTCCGCTTTTTCTAGATCTTGTCAGATCACTTTGCCATTGGATCCATTTTCCTACGCTAACAATCTTTCTACTCTGTACAGAAATTCTTTAATTTCGCCAAAATATCTGCACTCACCAATAAATATTTTGGCAGACTTTACAAGAGTTTTCACTGATAGGCAAGTCAAGGCTATACAAATGAGTAAAACCGGTTTCATAGTTTTGCCTATGAAGGAGTTTATGTCCTAGGTTGAGCAATTTAAATTTGTGAGAGTTCGAAATGAGTTTTGGTACTTTGATGATCTTTCTACCTAAATCTTTAAACGAAGTTACAATGGAAAGGCCATATAAATGCAAAACCTCACCTCTCAAAAATAACGATCCTTCAATTAAGCCACTTATTAATTCCAAAAGTAAAATTTCTCTGAACAATGCAATAACTCTTTACAAACATCAGACCTATTATGATTTATGCGTGTCTTATCCGGTAAAATTCTGCGACTAACTTAAACAAATCCAAATCCTTCAAAATAAATACCTTAGAACAATTACAATGACCCCATGGTTCGTTTCAAATGTACAGTTGTACAAATAATTAATTAACTCATACATGATTCCATTCATTACCAAGATCTCCAGCGAATTCTATTCATTCATCGACTAAATCGAATTCCATCCTATTATACACAGCATTTGGCAGATCCGCGTCACAATTAAAGTTGTTTATTATCTAACATTTTTTCATCATTTTCGCTGGCATGAGCGACGGACAACCAGGGAGATACGCAGTGCATTAGCATGCTCATTTTTCGGCAGAGATATTTATCTCCTTGATTTCACGATCCGCCTTTACCAGCATATGTGGTGATTTGCCGTGTTTGAGCCTTCGAGCAGCTTCTAATGTGTTGAACTGGTTGAGAGTAGCGCAGAGGTCAAGACATGTTTATCGTGTTCTGGTCAGCTTCTGTTCTGCGCCCGCCTAATATACCTGCCGTACATCACGGGCGTACTCCACGCCGTGCCATGATGTCCAGCTCCTAAGCCCCATGCAGTGAGTTTGAAGTAGATCGAACAAACAATGACGGTCCGCCGTGATGGTGAACGTTCGTTTTGACCTAAATATCTATTAGTCCAAATATGAATTAATGTCTTCTGGTCATTCTGGTAACATTTATCTCCAATAAACTAATAAAAAGTTGAAAAAACAATATTTAAAACTTTGAAATTGCAGTTACATACAGTTCATTTCTGAGATGTTTTACAGCCACGCAGGGGGAATGCATTTAGTTTGCGTATCTTAATTTCGTTAAATCACCATCAGCAATACAGTCGTCGGTAACCCGAAAATACCATAAAGGATACCAAACAATGTCTATCTAACATTTGCTGGCTTCTTTTGTCTGTTACAACTGTTTTCATGTATCTACACCGAAGCTACGCAATGTTTTCATATTAGTTATAGATACCATTTTCTATATAATTGCTCAGGTGGTTGCGGAGCAACAACCGACAACATCGTAGGCCTTCGACCGGAGATTACAGGTTTGATGCCTGAAGCCGATTTGCGCCAGCAACAACAGCGTCGCGCAGTTTTTCAGTCGCGCTTATCAGCATAGCTCGCCGAGATATTTACTCAACACGCAACGGCACGTACCATTTTTACAATGGTTATTTGACCGGCAATGTTGAACAACGCAAAATTCTAGATATCGCGCTTGCGCGTTAAGTTCACCACAAAGGTTCTGTTGCTTCCGACGGCAGAGTTCTCTCATTCGCCGTGGAATATCAAGAAAATTGCGCGCGTAGCGCATATTGTGGCGAATTCGCCCCGAGAGAATTTCAGTAGCAGATGAAGCCAGCCTCGGTAAGCTCGCAGTCATCACCAGGCGGTCGTGAGCAGTACCTAACAAACGACGACGTCCACACCTCACATCACGTACTTCACCTCGCATTTCGCACAACATGCACCACACTGCCATTGACAGCTGTGAATCTGAGCTTGTTAACTTCGCTGGGCGGTGTCCGCTAGCATGGCTGGTTATAAAATCTTCCGCTGCCGACGGTTACCAGCCGCCTCCTCGGCCATCTGGCGGAAGACCACGGTCACCTCGATGAAAAATCAGCATCTTCGTCGTAAGCAGGACGAGACGGGACGCAGAGTTGACGTGTCCGGACTCAACATCTAGTTCGCATGGAAATCAGTTTCGAACTCCTTAATAGAATGATAAATGGCGAAAGATACCGTCCGAAGTAAAAATAATATACACGGAGGTTTGAGGAGAATGTTATGTTAATGCTCAAAACTGTGCCAAAGTGAATAACGTTTGCTCCGTGAAGATGCAAAGTGAAAGAACCCAGAGATGGGATCGCGATAACAACTTAATAATCACGCTCGTACTTCTTTAAACAATCAGTCGTTTTTGGATTTACCAGAGCGAGAAAAGATAATAAATATAATATCCGATCAAAACAAAGGTAACACAATGGCGAAGCGTAATGAATTTTGAATGACTTGCAGCACACAGCCGGCCACCGATACCTGAGTCGCATTCATTTTCGAGCAATAACGCAAAGCTTAGATTGTTGCGTATAAGACTCGCGCAATTTTCGGATTGAAGAAAAAGTGAGGGTAGTCATAAGCCAAGAGGCAAGTAACGTCAACCTCTGTGAACAGTGTCAGCGGCCAGTCGACGTTTCAATGTTGGTATTTAGGTGCCCCTTGAGATTCGACCTGCCTCAGCCATTTCTAGATAATAGTAATAAAGCTAACGACCACGAAAAGAAATCCAGCTTTTGATCAGCTTGCTCATGCCAACCAAGTTTTACCTTCGAATGTATTTCCTTGAGTTTCAATCACTATTGCTCAGGAGGGGAAGCAGCCAGGCAAACGGATCATTCGTTCCATCTGTCGCGGAAGAGAAGTAAGAATATGCGCCAGAACAGTAATTGAGCCCTTCAAAATTAAAATCAGCAGATATGTACATTCAATCTTAGCAATATAATACTTTTAAAGAATTTACCTTCTTTGCGATACACTGGATGGTCATAGTAAGAGCAGTGAACCGTGACCATCATTCGTATCAGCATTTTAATGTTGGTTACAGCGTCGGATTACGCAAATTCTTTTAACGTCCAGTTACAACACAAAACGTACACAAGATCAGACTTAACGGTAAAGCAGCCTAAAGCTCCGTTAATTCATCGCACTTGTATTTTTGAATGATTAATGAAAAACTGTAAATACTAAATAGATGTCTTCAATTGTCTCCGGAAATAACAAATTAATAGTAAATGTTTGATGCTCCATTTCAAATAAAATACTATCGACAAAATGAATATGTATCATTGCCAGGCAACAAAAATTTTTAGGTCTCTCACCGTCAAACTCAGTCGGAACGTCCATTTCACTGAACATAAAACAAGTTCATGCCATGCGCCAGCACTTTTCACCAAATTACGCTCGCTGTGTATAGCTTCGCGAATAGCCATTCTCGCTCGAGATATGGCATATATTCTGCAACAATAGTTATAGCCCGCATTTTTAGATTACAAAAGCACTGCAGCGATGTCATGTAGCCTTCTTCACACCAGGAATTTTACCACAGCCTGCTCCTTTACGAATCGTGCGGCTTTTGTAAAACGACTTCAGCTAAGGGCGGAATATTTTTTCAGAAAATGCAGAAAACACATAACACGACGGGTGAAAATTATATCAGGGACAGTATTAACAGTCATTACAAAAATTACATATAGGCAATATGTTATTGCTTGACAACATACTTTCGTTGTGACGACAACGATTACCGATAGAAAAGCTTAAACAATAAGTTTTCGCTGCGTAACTGTTTACATAATGATCATAACAGCTACATCAAATAAAGCAACATTTATAACAATTACAGAATGCATTATTTAACATTTGAATATCTGATATCATGCTGTCCAGCTTCCTGATTCATTGAGCAAATGTTGAGATGGCCTCTGTTTGCTTCCGACAGGTCAACTTCATTTTGATATCGCCCTAGAATTATGTTGATAACATCAATTTATCGTTCACAATGCGGCAGGAAGTAATAAGAGCAACTTCATTGTTATTTATCTCGAAAATAAGCTTTTTGCTTCATATGAGTTTTGTTGTTTTTTCCTTTCGTATTCGTAATGTATTGCTTATTTATCCTGAAAAGATTTACATGGGAAAGCTTTGTTTTTTCTTCCCTTCAAAATTCGTACTTCATTGCTTATTTCATTCTGTACAGATTTTACTACGGAGTTTTGTTTTTTCTTCCTTCAAAATTGTACTTAAGTAGTATATATTCTAGTAATTACAGAATTTTGATAATGTAAAATATTACTTTTCTTCATATGTCAAACATACGCAAAGTTTTAATTACTTGACGTTGAATAAATGTACAATCAGTATCGTATGATCAGGTTTTTCGTCCAGTTTCCCTGAGTCCATTGAGCAGTCAGCGAGATGGCCCTCGTTTGCTTCTCAGACATAAATGTAACTTCATTTTCGCACGTCTTCACCAGTGGGAAATATACCACTTAAAATTAGTCGCCGGCAGAGCTATTCCGAAGGACAACATACAGAGCCGTTTATTGCCTTTTTATCTGGAAAATATATTTTATTAGAGCTTTTTCACTTTGCGGTATATGGTTTATTGTAGGATCACAGATTTGAAAATGTCCGACACCACTTTTCCATAGTTATTAACATACGCAGCTTTAATCGTTACGTAAAATAAATAAAAATAAATGACTATAATAAGTTTGTACATATTGTTTAACAAAAGATATTTGGACATTTGCACACAAAATTAAATTAGTATAAAAGTACAAAAATTAAAACATAAACACACATCTGATATTAAAAGTACTGTTACAGAAGAAATGCCTTTAATTGTTTTTCATTATGCATACTGCATTATTATTTGCATTTCATAATTTACACTATTTATTTTGAGGCCTGTTTATTAATAGTATCGAAGGGCGATTCGCAACATTGGCTATTAATGACGACCGGATTAAAATACATTATGAAGCCAAAGGCGTCAGCATAACAACATAGTATTTTTTACGTAAAATAATACGCTGGTTACTTACAAGCCAAAATTACAGGATGAAAGAATTTGCGATGAATGGAATTGTAGTTTAGCGGGGCGTAAAATGTGTTACTTCATAAACACAATATTTATTTTCTAAATCATGTAAATATAGTCATAATATCAATATAAACAGCTATCATTATTTTACAAAATAAATGTGAGCAAATATCACATGCAGCATTATTTTTATTTCACACGATTCAAATCCATAGAAAATTGTCTAAATATAATCAATGACTATTTCTTCTTTAATAAGAATCATTATTAAATGTAAGCTCGCTTCAACACACGTGAATGTATAAGTCGAGCCGGGCGGGTAGTGTCTACAGCGGCGATAATACATAATACATACGATATATTAAACTAAGTACTTGAGACAACCAGATCTTCGAACGTAATTCGATGGATTATGCCATAAAAACATTTTTCACGAGTTTTTAAAGACATCAAATGCTGATTATATGTTTTATGCAATAAATATATTATTCTCCTCAATTGACCGGTAAAAGTTCAAAACGAAATACAAAGGTATTAAAAACGTAGGGCAAAACGAAATGTCGTTCATTAAATTTTGTCACGAGCCATTCACTATTAGCAAACAGAAGACGTAACAGGAATCATTTTAGTTAATAGTTAAGGTGATTATCGAAATGTCATTTCATTCACCCTTTAGAAAATGCCGTTTAGTAGCAGTAGTTCATTTTATGTTACAATAGCGAGGTGATTCACTTATATGTCTTTTCTTGCATTTTCGTCGACTCGACTACCGTCATTTTTCATCGTTTTGTCATTTTCACCGTAGCTGCCGATTTCATCGATAATATTACTACAAATAATAGCAGCAATGAGATGGTTATATACGAGACAGTTCAATAAATCTGTATTTGTGGGTTCGGTAGCTATTCGACATGTTACCAGAAGTTGGAATAGCCATTGTGATAATAATCTAAGGTTGTTGCATTGCTTCAAGGATGTTCAGCCGATTTGGAGCACCGGCAAAGAACAAACGTTTGTGCGCTGACTATTTCAACGAACAGAATTTCAATTATTAACTTTGGTTTTCGACGCGGTTGCGGGTAGGTCTTCAAGATGGACTTGGCACACCAGCCTGCATCTTTCTCTAGCCGCGATCACGCCGTAGATCAAGCGACTCTAGCGGCAGGACTGAGACGATGTGCGCAGTGATCGTGACGAATTCCATTCTGGAGATACTACCCACAGCCGCCACGTTAGAAAAATCCGCAGATAGATTCAACATCTGTTGTTCTTCCAAATATCACATTTTACGTTTTGTTTTAGGCATTTTTTATCAGTTTGCTGATTATTAAGATAGTTTAAATAAAATTATGCTCAATATTATCATCATTATATTTATTGTTAGTACAAATGTTAATTATTATTATTATTATTATTATTATTATTATTATTATTATTAAGAATATCGGGGCTTCATTTAGCTTTCAAGGTGGTTCATGCGTTTCGATATCGGGAGAAATAGCAGAAGTTTTTCATCATCATCTGTTTATAGTTGACACAGCAGTTAGTGAACATACCCAGATACAATGATACTAAAGCCAGCGTGGATAGTGGTGCCATACAGTAGACAGATTTCGCATGATTTAAATTTGTTATTTTAGAGTCAACGAAATTGCCCTATTAGTGTTCCATGATTAATAATTGAGAGTTTACACTTTAGAAACAATCATTTGTTTAAATAACATGTTCCTCATAAGTATAATAATTATGAAGAAATCGCCTCATCGTAATGTTAGTCGACGTGAGATCCTCACGAACGTATCTTCAGTAAAATAGAGTTGTGCCTGGACACTCGTTTCGTAAACAATTTAATTTAATAATACCAATCTGCTCTTTTCATACTTCGACGACTCCATCTCGGGCGGTTCCTATCAACATCTGTCTTCCACCTCCTCAAAGATCTGCGTGACTTATACCCATCAGCTCATTGAGCCACCTGTGGTGCTTGCGTGAGCCTGGTTACAGCAGCGGCAGGGCGTGCGGTAAGGTGCATCACAGGAACACTGCGCACCAGCAGGACACCGGGCCACTTTAAGCGTTCCAGAGCCAGAAGACAGTTGACAGCGTCTTTCTGAGGCAACGTCGGTGACTAGTTCTACGATTTTTCTGCTTCTTCGATACCGCGCCACATTACGCGGGTAGTGCGGCTGCCAGTCCAATTACTCTCATCCACCACTACCACTTCCTGCGGTGAGCCATGTCAAGTGTTCGCAAAGCATGAATATGGGTTTGACATAAAGCCGCCGTCGAATGACCAAACCCTATCCAACCTCAACAGCTCATATTGTGACGCACATTCGTTTCAGACTGCCAAATTATCAAAATTGTCGACACCGTTTAAAACTGCATTCATGCGAAAGATTCACCCCCTGGCAATGTTTGTGGTCTGAGCTGAGGAAACTTCGACCCCGAACTCATCATCGGAGAACATGACTTTCACCATGCTCTCATGTCATGGAACATGAATATTTTCGAGACGGACGATCTAACCGCTGTTGAACCGTCACAGTCTCAATAATTGTTCTCCGCAGATCGCTCACTCACCTTCGATCTCAGCCGTATTTCTCAGCAGGCTCGATGAGAGGATGGTCTTCGCCATGGCGGAGTTGTCGAGGCAAATGCCAGATCGAGCCGCTGTGTTAGTAGGTGCACTTCCATCTCACACTACCAGACCGAATGTACCCGCTCAAGAATCTCGAATACCAGATAGCCTTCGAGTTTTCCACTCCGTCTCGAAAGTAGCATAGGATCAGTACGCACACATGAACTCTGGTTATTCTGACCTGCGAACTAACCACGTCGCCACCGAACACAAACCAGTATTTGCAGCCCTTCTTCTGAGAATCGTCTTCACACGGTTCACTCCCAGACGATCAGAGGGAAGCGACATACCCGGATCGTCCATTGAGATGCTCCTCTCAATGGTGTTGACGCCGGCCGATATTCTCCAAGCGAACGTCAGTCTATCGAGCGGGAGTTTGCCCGCAAGAATGGCAGCAATACGCCAAAATACAGCAAAGTGACACCGCAATTTTCAGTTTCCATCAAAGTACTACGACACTCTTCAGTCCGGCGGTGTATCTCGGGATGCTCGCGGTTGTCGTTTCGCAAGCAGAGCGACGATAAACACCATTCACCGACACCATTGACTACAAGAGGTGCAGATCGTAAAGAAGAAGCCATTTGCAAAGTAAAAGGCATATGAAGCATACTCTCTCTTCGACGTCATACCACCACGTTCGGTGCTTAAAGGCGCGTCAAACAAAGAATGTTCTCTCTAAATCAGTGTTAGGTCTTCAAAAATGATCACAGTTTCGACATTACCGGTAGAATTGCGACTTCGATTATGAAAATTCCGTCATCACAGCCATAATCTTTCAACTCTCTTTTCGTAAAGAAAGAATAGAAATCAGCATTTTTCGAGCGATACTACGACAACTTTCTCCACGTATGAAATGCGTTCTGCTCACGCTGAAAGAATCATTACCAGGTCCGCGCCGCAATGACAGAGTTGGGCCGCTCTTTCTGCGGTTTATAACCGATCTGGCTAGCTTCACGACAAAGTCATCAGGTCAAATCCCAGTTCAGTGCCGAAGGAAAATATCAACATATTTCCTTCACGGCGGCAAAGGCAGCTGAACGCAAGCAGAATGCTGCCTGGTTCGACCTTGATCACAAATTAAGCCGACGCCAATCTGTGTTCGAGAACCGGTCAACCTGATCACCAGCCTTCGCCGGACAATACGTTCGTTATCGTTCTTTCTGAGACACTGTATACTTCAATAGTAGAAAGTGTCTGCCGATAACATTTCAGGCACGGTAGCCAGCAAACTTCCCGCACTCTGGGACATTTAGGGGAAGCTTCCTGTTCCCTCCGAAAATTTTTCGAACAGAATCACCTGCGTGGCATACGTTTTTTCGTAGTCATCCTCTGAAAATGGTATTTCATGATCGTCCGAAAACACCGTTGCCGTTATCAATCGGCCCACTGCGTGATCCTATAAAGGCATCGTTGTCTGCGGACGATCTTGCCATCTTCGCTCGTCCAGCAGCATCAGTGCGATCTAGAGTAACTCAGTCGGTGCTGAACAAGCTCTGGCGAATTATAACAACAAGCCTTTGTTTTTCGCCACCAACGGAAGTCATTCACTTCTCAGCCGTTGTTGGTCCAGTCTCACCTGGAAATCAGTCTTTCGCTTGACAGTCCTCACGCAGCTCATCTGCAGATCACAAAACAGATGTGTCTTCCCTCTTGCTCCGTCGGCGAACGGCAACATGGGATACGATCGCACCGCTTCCTTTTTCCGGTTATATAGATCATCATCAGCCAGATTGCGGAAGTGAAGGGCTCGGCAGATCTCTCTCCATCTCGTCATCAGAATACCACGCCAGGTCCGATCTATCACAAATGAGGCCAGAGCCTTCCCGTTAGCTGCGGATGGTCAGCATCTACGGGTGCTAGCATCAGAGTCTTCTAATCATTCCTAACACCAACAATATCCATCCGTGAAACTGCCCTTCGACATCAGCGCCAGCCTTCCGGCATGTTTGCAAATAAACATCTAATGTTGAACTTTCCACCTCGTGAACCCCACATCTCCTCTGAAGTCGTCCGAATATTGCACTATTCACTTTCAAACAATATTAGTCCCCACAGATAGCCAGAAGGAGAGTTTCATTCAGATCATGGCTTACACACAGAGAGTCGTGCACACGGCATGTATGTTTAGGAGGCCAAACATATCGGCGTAGTACTTTAGTCGTACTTGAAGTTCATTTAGTCAGCAATTGGTGCCGAAAGCGTTCTTCGTCTTCATTTCAGTTACCGCTGCTCCGTTTCAGACGATCGAAATCACCAAATCCTCACCTTCCAGGGCATTGAAACTTCAGGTTACGGATCATAACGAACTGGCTGACTGGCAGCAGCCATGACGATAACGGAATCATCGTCCGCGCAGTTTTTTTAACGGTGCCCGGTATCATATACAATACCCATCTGCGTACGAAGATTCTGTTAATTTTCATATTTCACGATCTTTCAGGCGCGAGTAGTTATTTGAGCCATCTTCGTTTCGACGATTTTTCGTGTCATACGGGCGCAACACTGCCTGGTCATTGTTAGTGCATGCTTCTTCGGAGATGGCGAGCATCTTCACCGGATGGCGAGATCCGGCGCCGATCTGTCGCTGGCTGCAGTTCTACCTGACTTCAATAGCGCATCACTCAGCCGGCCTGGTCCCGACCGGCCGTGGCGTAGTTACGTTGGGCGTAGCGTGGCTGGAGCAGCGAGAGGATAAACAGCGAATGGGAAGACAGCGCGGTTCGCGACCCGTTTAGGTCGTTCGTGCGTCCACGGAAAACTGTTTCGACAGCCGACCGCTATAATTCCTTCCAGACATGACCTGGCTCAGCTGAAAGCTAGTGATCCTGCCACGTCAGACTCGAACTCAGATTTCGGTCACCTGCTCGCATCACACGCCATTTTCTCTCACGCCTCTCACCGCGATATGCAGCTGCGGAGCACGCCCTTCGTGACAGCCTGAAATTTGTTACAGTCGACGAAGACATGGTTCGGGCAACTCCTCTAGCAGCGCTCAGATCTCATGTCATTACCCTTTGTTTTTGAGAGAATGCATCATATCGTTTACTGCCATAGCAGTGGTACACGCTTGAGGCGCTTCACTCGTTTCTGAACTTTGTTTATATACTGGTATTCTTACGTGTAATCTTCTCTTTTGATGTGATGTTCTTTCATCTAATAGGCACCAGCAACATTTTACCAGAACTTAATTTCATTTATCTGTGAAATACTTTTGACATAGTGCCGTACGAAGCGTCAATCGTCACCCATCAATCACAATCAGCGTGACATACTCGTTTTGTAGCCGAAATACTGAGATATTCTTCGGCTCCTGAATATATTCTGTCGACAGAAGATTGCATGGCATGAGTCGTTACCAAACAAATGTAAAAGCACTAGTTCCTCTCACTATACGACCAGGTTTATACAATTTTCATCATTAAGGCAAGATACAATATCTACTGAAAATATGATACACGCTTTTTTTAATAAAAGTAAAGCAGGCCCTGTGTTATCCATGAACACCAATAAAAGTTACGGCACGTTCAGATTCAATGATTCACCTAAACAAAAGATCGAGCTACGACAGATTTGCTGTAATATCTCCATTTGTTTGCATTCACGTAACGAAAAAATGTTGGTGCTAAAATACACCAGAGATGCTTGCCGTAGTGAAAGCCAGCCGATGCCAGAACTGACCTCGTAATTTCGTAGAACTATTGTTTCTGCCAGCCCGCTGCCTTCTGTGCTCCAGAAAGAAGTGATCAACCACTATTCATAACAGCCAGGTGTAAAGAAAGTCTTCGAGAGCAAGTAAAGACAAAAATTTAAAATAGAATGTATGATTTCAATTGAAGTAAACATTTTATGAATGTTAATTTTCAAATAAAGTTACATTGTATGTGTGGTAATAGTAGATTTATTTTTTATTTTGATAATATGTTCATAAGCTAACGACTGAATATGTAAATGTATGGTAATAAATTCTTCATTATGTTGACACACGCAGAAATTATTTTCACTGAAAGGTACTTGAGGAAACTTTTATTTTAAATTTTTCTATACCGATATTGCGATTTAACTAATAGTGTCGAAGTCAGCTCTCCCAGTCTACTAGGAAAAGGTAGTAATGGAAATTACATCTAGGAAAATACAAGAAAAGGAAAGGGTTGCTTAATGAAAATAAAAAATAGTTGGTTAAGTATAATTTGCAGAACCTTTCTCATGTAGCGATTAATTTATTTAACCTGAATGCTCCTGAATAATAAATTACTCGAATAATAAAAACAATTATTGTCACACAGCCATGTGAATTTGCATGGTCAGTAGTGAACTGCCAAACATTGTCGTTAATAAAAATATCATGTAAATGAGTATTTTGATTAATCAATATCTAAAAATAGAAAAGATATTCTGAATACAGAATATTTACTACGATTTTCATATGTTAATGCTCGTTCTTCTAAGAAAAGGCAAACTATCACACTTTTTCCGCGAAAGAATGTTATGATATTTTATTTATTGTGTTCAGAGACAAGGTTGGCGTTAATGTTGACAACAACAGCTCTGAGATGGCAAATCTTCTAACAGGCCCGAAATCAATCATTCAAAGTCATTATTTCGACACAATTTCATTGTTGCGTCAACAAAAATGGAAAACAATTGGCTTTTTTGTTGAGTATTTGTGAAATGAATCCGATATATTAGCTTGAGCCAATTTAATGACACCATGCAAGTGATTAAATCGCGTTAATAAATTAATATCAATATCAGATGAAAATACTGTCAATTTACAAAGCACGTACTGAATAACATCTATTTCTGTCAGTAATAAGTAATTCCATGAGTTAATGAATAGTCGTTTAATTAGTAGTAAATTCCGAATGGAAAATTTTCATCAATATTATTCAACGTCATAATCGTTGTGACGCACTTATTCTTTTTGATTACAAATTTTTCATCAATTACCCAATATACTGTGTACAACTTCTTTCCTTACAGATGCCCGCATATAACTGTAAAATATTATCCATAATTACAAGAACACTTTAGATAGATCATATGTGAAAATGGGGTCAGTACTTTAAAGAAGTGAATTGAAAATGAAATGACTATTTAGTTAGTGAGGAGCTGAAACGTGTTCTTTAGAAAATAATGTATTCTTTCTGGACATTGAAAATACTTGTTTAAGCAACTTTTCGATGCAAAGTAATATTAATTTTTTGTGAGATGAAGAATGAAAGATTTAAGGAATCAATTTTTAAGTTTCTAGTGTTGTTGCAGTTGTTGTTGGTTTGTTTTGTTTTTTTAATTTATTATTCATTATTTACAGATTACCTTTAAAACTTCACAATTACTAGTCCAAAATAACAAAAAGATACTGCGGGTATTCATAAACTTTCGATCACACAGCCATCTGTTTCACTGTATTAACGATATTTGTTCCATATTTAAACATATTTCATTTTAAATCACCATTTGACCATGTTTGACCTACACACGTTCGTTTGGACACAAATTGACAAAATAGGACACCAGCATTCATTACAACATAATTCGAAAATAAAGCTCGCAGCCAACAATATGAACCATCATCACGCACGAAATATCTTCGCCAGAGCGAAATATTTCAGCAACGCAACACGCCTCTGCTTCAGAGACGCCAAGCGAATGTTAGGTCACCAAAGCATGCCTATAGCAATGTTGATCACGCGATTTACAACGTTCGGACGCCAGGAGCTGCTCTGATCCTCTTTCGTTCGTACGTCGCACTTTTAAAGTTAGTTTTCCGCCATTTCGATAGTTACCGAAATATCGTTATGCGCTTATTCACCGATACCGGTTACTCATAGCACCAGGGTACCGCTCGATAAGCAGCCGATCGGAAAGCCAGTGGTCGACGTTAGACGTGTCGGCACATCGTCGACGGTATTACAACCATACTCTTCAACAAGTTGAACGCCAATAGTTGAATACGCCAACGTAGTAATGAATTAGAAATCGGCTTTAGGAAAAAGCTTGGCCGTCATTTACCTACTCCTAGTCAGGCAGCATAGATAAAACCATCGAAACATTTCGTATTCGCGACCATTTCGCGAACATATCTTCTCGCAGAGCATTATTTGCGCTCATAGCATGTGCTCACACATCACCAAAAGAGCGTTCGACGATCATATATCAATATGCAATAAAACAGTTCGAACGTCGTCAATTTCCAGCCCCGAGCCTTTAAAACGCGATCTACTCTACCTGTTTATAGCCTGAAGTGTCTCAACATCATCGCATTTGTCATACCGCGATTTTCGTGTCTCCGATAAATGTTATTTATCGTAGATGCGATTGACACTTCACGGTACTCTCGTTCACTTGTTAGCCAATCGGCATATTTTCACCAACTCATAATACAATTTGTATCGGCACGCGCATAGCGCACCGTGTTCTTCCCGCAGCATGTTAACCGATGAAATTCGGAATTTACGAAAGACGAGCGTGCATGCCATTTCTCGGTAACAGAACAATTAAAAACAGCATAAATGCTCAGAAATTTATAACGCAGAAATGCAATGCCAAAATAAAATATTACATAACATTTGCAGAATTGGCGACCGAAAAGATTCGTAAATTCTGAATATCTAGAACAGGTGCTCTCCTCACTGAAATGCATTTCAGAATAAATCATACTTAAGAACAAATCATTTGACAGTAACTTCGAAGAATACTGTGTTCGTGTCTCAGAAACAAAAATTAACGACGCATTATCCATGAGGATACAATAAAATGTGCAAAGCCCTCGTCTATCGCTTCAGGTACGATGATATAAATGTTAAACTGTAACAGTTTCAGATGTGACTTATCCTTATCATTGCCGAAATAGTAATTTCTTCTCTATCGAGCGATTACATCTCTTATCTTGAAAGCGTGTCAACTTATTCTCAAGACAGCATATCACCAGAATCTCGATCATTTTAAATACCGAAAGTCGTCTGTAACAAACTGAACTGTATTTCTTCCAAAATATCATTTTTAAACGATCAGCAACAAAGCTGCTCCGGCAGGAATATTGCAAAACAGCCGAATGCCAGTTGAATATGAGAACAGCAGATCACAGTAATATTAATTTACTTCTGATTTCATAAAGTGTTGATCAGTAGATCACGATTATTTTACTGCAAAAACTGTAATCATACTACAAGTACGGTAAAGATACGCGTTAATACCGAGGCCACGTCGCCTGCGAATACAAAGCTGCGCGAAGGAAAACATTGTTACTGAGCATTTTTCGAAAATGCAAGATCGTTAATATTTTCTGCACCGACGATAGTATGATACCATTTCGAAACTGCTAATTTCGAGCGACATCATCTCTCAGCACTTTGTAAGGCACCGATCGTCTTCGCGATCTTCTCTTTCTTAAGACAGGGCAATACCGAGGTGTACATCGCGAGTGGAAGGAACATGCGGACAAGCAGATTGACACTGGGAGCATGCCTTCTCGCGCCGCTTCAGTGTCAGAGGCTTGCTTTCAAACGCAACAATGATGCATGTAGAAAGCCTTCATGAAAGTGCGGCAAATTCATACACGATCTAATAGTCGTTCATTCAGAAGACGAACGTAGAAATGGTCACAGACTTATCTGCTTCCTCCCCAATACAGCAATTCTTCTGCCTGACGTCTCTTTCATCATTTCGAAAATTGAACACATTTTCTTAGCAGATTCGTTTGAAGAATTACTCATTAAGGAAACATTTTCAAAATTGCATTTAGGCGAAGATTCAATTCTTTTTGAAATCCCAACATTTGGCTTAAATTAGATCATAATATCATGCCGTAAAGTAAGACTGCGTTAGTCAGAGGTCAGGTTTTCACCAAAATATTTTTGAGCAGTTTGAAGAAACTATGGTTTTAAATAAAATATTGCCTATAATGACACAATTATGCATAGCCACTATACTTAGAAAAATGAAGGCATTACTTGAAGCTTGACGAACACATCATTATGAAAAAATTACACCAGATTTATTTGTATTTGATTTTTGTACTAAAAAATAGGTTTTAACGAAAATATTTCCAGTAACAAAACTATCAACACCATCAAAACATTTAACGTTTTTTAAATATCGTGCAGAGTCTTCATGTAAAATGCTTCTCAACAATATTGCTTTTTGAGGTCAAGTTACATCAGTTGCATCGTATAGAGTTGCTTCGCGATATATGAAACATTACTGAAAAATTCCGATGAATTTCATGTACTTAAAAACAGCAAATTGGAGTTATGACTTAAAGGAGATCAGTTCGTAGGTTTGAAAAACAAATTGTGGGGAAGGCTGAGTAATATTGATTCATCATTGAAGTTTCGCTGTGATTTGCCAGTACTAATGCTTCGACTTCTCTCACATTATTGAAATAGAAGAATGTCTTCAACCAAACAGCTAGTCGATCGTCACGAGTGCCCTGCAAGGAAATAAATATCGAAAATCGAAGAGATTATCTTCATCGCTACTTCGAAAACAGCGGTTCATAACCTCTTCGGTACACAATGATAAATAGCGAATGCAGCCCGGTGGAAGGTTATTCGAAGAATAGTTGAAATATCGAGAATCGAGCATAGTATACACTATTGATTGTCGCATTGAAAAACATTATAAGTGCAGTACGAAGAAAAAGAAAAATCTCTTCGTGTTCATTTTGACAAAACAGCATCTAAAAGAAAATGGATACTTGCTGCATGCCACCAAGTAAATACAATAATTTGTTAAATTGTTCTTCAGCAGATTGTGACGTCAATTGTTTACTACAAGCGAGTAGCTTGATTGCCGTCAAGGACTTACTCAGCGCCGAATTATAGTCAACATCCACGAGCACCCTCGATGTCATACTCTCTACCTGGTCATCGTGGTCATCCTATTTGTGTTTGTTTACGTTCATTTCGACAGCATCTTCTTTCCGCATACATGACCCGTCTTCTATTCACTTCGTTTCCTTTCGTTCACCTTCCACTTCATTTTTCATTCATTAGTGCCTCATATTACTTTTGCAGTTAACTATTCGTACCGTTTACCATTGAGGCACTTGCATTCCAACACGGTCATACTATGCATCACAACTGCAATTCTGACCATTTTTCTGATTTTGACAGTGTCGAGCTTTTACCTATCGCCCAGACAGATATCATCCTGTTTCTACCTACCATCGATTTTCACCTGACACAATGAAATTGCCAAGTGTGTTCCCATTGATTTTAAAGATTGCATTAATGCCGTCATTTATTATAAACAGCAGGGCAGAGCTTGGAACTTTACTTCTTGACAGTTCGATTACGGATTTTGCGTTTCATTGCATTATTTGTGTTTAGTTGCGGGTCGCGCTTTATGACGTTATCCACTTCATCACTTGTCTTCAGTTACCTAGGCTTCTGTCAGTCTCATTCATTGGTTCTCTTTCTTCATTGCACGCGTCGGCGGTCGCAGCTGGGGAACTCATTGATATACAGCACGATCTCTGCTCGAGACATAGTTTCAGTTGGCTCACACTTTAACAGATTCTCTGAGCACTGTCTTCTAACATCAGTAATTCGAGTGATTTTTATTCTAAACTCGATCATACATCTGTACTTTTATACGTCAAAAACAGTTAAAAATGCATGACGTACATATAGCGATTTAAAAGACGTTCATAAAATTTGCGATCCTCACACTAAGTAATATAATTGGAATTTTGTATTTAAAAATAAATAACAAAGTTCCATGAAATTTGAAATCATTTTCATGATAAATCGTTAACATTTGCTTCCATCCATGTTCTTCATTTGTCAAGACATGAACGATACTGAATAACTTATATTCTCAATTTTAAAGAAGCGCACTTATAATAGTTACATTTATAAACAGAAGCAAACAAGCCATTCGGCCATCAATGGATCAGGAAATCGGAAGAAAAAATTGACGATGTAGTCGCCGACCGAGACGCGACAGCTAACATTGTTACATATTGTTTAGAATTACAGTCCAAATGGTAAATAATATCAGTCACTGTCATATCACGTAATCTTTGTGATGCTCAGTATGTCTACCGTATAGAACATTTATAGCATATTATAATTGCATAGAAACAAATATAACAGCAAGCGAAAGCAGATTAATTTTTGATTTAAAGCTTATCGAATTTCAATCGTATTTAATGTCATTCGGCAAGTGCCGTGTCAATATACGTATTGCATGCAGTTGTTTGTAATGAGCTTTTGATACGTCACTCGAGAACATGATTTTGATGTCGAGCGTTGTGTCATAGATTTCGGTTTTTCCGAAAATATTCGCCTCAAGCAAAAACACGTGCTACGATAATAAACAACAGACAAAGATAATGGTAAACTTTCTCGACACGAAGAAAGGTTTGATAAGAATACGTAAGGGATTTGTTGTTATTTGCGTTACTCCTATTTGTAATTCGTACCTGGGGATGTAATATGGCTTGGCTTCAGAATATTATTACGTTACATTCAGGCGGGAACTATCATTCGCAAATACATGAAAGCAGTAAGAGCGTTTCAGCAATTAACGCGTAGCATAATGAACTTCAATATTATGTTCAATTATTTAAGACTTTCCATTTAGTTTCACCGATTGGGAGTGTTCGTACTGTTGCTTTATTATCAGTCAATGGTACACCGTCATTTCCTTTCAATGATCGTTATCTGCCTATGCTTGAAACGAAACCAGAGCAAAATAGTTTTTATTTTCATTTTCTATTAACTTAAAGAGTTTCGAATCAATTTGAACATTCGTTATTGTACTATTTACGGTTTACATTGCAAGAATGCTCAGAACACCGGCAAGAGAACTGTTCTTCGTTTCGAATAATGAGGGCGTTATCGTTTACGTAAAGTAAGAACAGAATTTGATTACATATCACTTTTGAGGATCTCCACGGGCAAGAGTCGGAAGTTGTTCATAATGCTCATCATTTCCAGTGTGAGCTTCACCTTCTGAGACTGCTTCAAGACACGAACATGCACCACCTAGAGCACACCACTGATTCCATATGAAGGTAATTAGCAGGATGTCAGCGACGCTTCTTTGAGAAATTCCAAAATAATTCAATGTTCTGTCCACGATGAGTGCTTATCTTTGGCAAAGAAATATGGTTGTTTCACGATTTTACCTTTCAGCTCCAGGCTTCATTCGAAAGTGTCGTGAACAGATAAAGGTTTTATTCGCACGTGTTCCTGAGTTGAAAATCATTAGAAAATGAAGTCGAGGTCTCATTTCATTCCGCCTCTTTCAAAACAGCCAAAAATTGCCGCTTCAAAAAAGGCAAATAAATGAAATTCAAAATTATCGGCCCATTTCTCTTCTATCAGTTTTTTCAAAAATATTAGAGACTTTTTTACGTACGAATGGAAACCTTTCTCTGTAATCACGACGCGCTTTCAGATGGCCACCAAGGATTTAGAAAATCAAAATCAATGGAAACAGCCATATTTTCTTTTCTTAAAGATGTCGCCTCATCATTGGACCAAAACGAAGAACCTATTGGATTATTTTTAGATTTCTCAAAAGCTTTTGACGTCAATGATCATGACATCGTACTTTCAAAATTACCTTCATATGGAATCCGTGGTATTGCTCTAGATTGGTTATGTTCGTATCTTAAACAACGATCTCAGAGAGTGGAAATAATTTTACTGAATGATGGAACATTATGAACACAACTTTCCGACTCTTTGCCTATTGCACGTGGAGTTCCTCAAGGATCGATATTAGGCCCTATTCTGTTCTTACTTTACGTAAACGATATGCCCTCGACGATTCGAAACGGAAGAACAGTTCTCTTTGCGGATGATACGAACATTCTTTACAATAAATAAACCGTAAATAGTACAATAGCAGATGTTTCAAATTGATTCCGAAATAACAAATTAATAGAAAATGAAAATAAAACTGTTTTAATGCAGTTTTCCGTTTCAAATAAACAATTCTTTGATCCATTGAAAATGAACGGTGTACCATTGACTGATGATAAAGCAACACAATTTTTAGGCCTCTCAATTCAGTCAAACCTTAAATGGAAAGTCCATTTAAATGAATTGAACATAATATTAAGTTCATTATGCTACGCGTTGAGAATTCTTTCAAATTCAGTCAGCCTTCTTACTGCTCATGTATATTTTGCGAATGTTCGTTCCCGCCTGAGATATGTATGGCATAATATTCTGGTAAATACATATTACAGCTCCCAGATTTTAGATTACAAAATAGAATTGTACAAATAATAACCAAATCCCACCCACGTGATTCTTGTAAACCTTTCTTCATTAATCGAGAAAGTTTACCATTATCTTGTCTGTTAATTTATTTATCAGTGCTTTTGTCTAAAATGACTTGCTTAAGGGCGGGAACATATTTTCGGAAAATACCGAAATCTGTAACTTTAACACTCGACATAGAAATCATATTCATCAGGTGACAGTATCAAAAGCTCATTACAAAACCTTCACATACAATACATGTATATTATTTTACAGCACTTTGCCAGATGACATTAAACGATTAAATTCGATAGAAAATTTTAAATCCAAAGTGAAATCTGCTTTCCTTGCTGTATAACTGTTTCTATACAATTATGTCTGCTGCATAATGTTTCTATACAATTAGAGACTATACTGAGCATCACAAAAAAAGTTACATTAATTATGACAGTGATATTTAATGTATTATTTACCATTTGGACTGTATAATTCTAAACAATATGTAACAAGTATTGTATCGCAGCGTCTGGGTCAACGACCCCCATCTCGATCAGATTTTTCTTCCAGTTTCCCTGATCCATTGACCAAATGCCGAATGGCCCCTTGTTTTGCTTCTGAACATAAATGTAACTTCATTATAAGTGCACTTCTTTTAGAATTCAAGGGGAAATATAGTTATTCAAATTATCGTTTCCATGTCGCGGCAGGAAGAATTCCTTCACGAAGGACATCATGGATAAGAGCCCAAAATGTATTGCTGATTTATCCTTGAAAATAGATTTCATTTCATGGGAGCTTTATTTATTTATTTTTTTAAATACAAAATTCAATTATATTACTTAGTGTAGGGATCACAGAATTTTGTAAACGTGCACAGAATTCACTTCTCCCCATAGTACGTCATACACATTTTTAACTGTTTTTGACGTAAAAATAAAAATTACAAAACCAGTAAGATGTATATTAAAATCAAGTTTAGAATCAAAAATCACTCCGAGATTACTGATGTTAGAGACAGTGCTCAAGGAGTCCTATTTAAAGAATGTAGGTAGCTCACAAGAATATGTCTCCGAGCAGAGATCATTGCACAACACTATCAATGTGGAGTTCCCAATACGGCCAAAAGGCTCGATACAGCCAAAAGGAAAAGAGAACCAATGAGGATAAGGACTGACAAAAACCTCGTGCTTCGGAACAAAGTGATGGATAAAAGTGGATAAACAGTCATAAAATGATACAATAAATACAAAACACAAATAATACAATAAACATAAAATCCATGTCGAGTTTGTCAAAGTAAAAGTTCCAATCTATGCTATTTATATAATAAATGACAGCATTGGTACAATCTTTAAAATCGTAGAACACACTTGGTAATTTCTCATTGTGGTCAGATTGAAAATCAGTGGTTATTTAAAATTAAGAGCAGGATGATATCTGTCACAAGGTAATAATGGATCGATAGATTTAAAAAGCTCGATATAATCAAAATCAGAGAAAATGAGATCAAGTTGCGAGTTGTGATCATAGTATGTATTATTGTGTTGATTAAAATTTAGAGACGCAATAGTATTAAACAGTACAGATAAGTTAACTGAGCCTTAAAGAGAAATGTGTAGAACTGTAGATGAACGGGCTCCAAAAAGTAAGTCATGTCTGGAAGGTTGTAGTCGCCAGAAAGAAGGAAGCAGGAGGAAGGATATTGGTCGGGGATAACAGATAGATCATGTATATAATTTTGGAAAAGAGATCTGTCAGAGTGAGGCGAAAAATAAACTAAAATAGGATGAGTACATTGTTAGGAATAGAGAGTATGACATCAAGTTGCTCAGTACGTTGATGGATGGTTGATATAATTCAGCACTGAATTAAGTCCTTGACAGCAATCAAAACTACTCCTTTGTAGATAAACTGGAGTGGCAGTCACAATCTAGCAACTTTGCAACGAGGACAATTTAGCAAATTATTTAATATTTACTTGAAAATTAGCATACAACCCAAATATCCATTTTCTTTAAGGATGCTGTTGCAGTGAACATGTAAAATCCAAAATATTGGTTTTGAAGGATTTTCTTTTTTTTCTCAATACACACTTATAATGTGAAAAGAGTTTTTCAATGCAACAGGAAATCAATAGTGTATTACTGTGCTCTCGGTTCCTCGGTAATTTTCCAGCTTCTTCTTCGAATGGCCCTTCCACCGAGAGAAACTGCATTCATGCCTTTTATCATTGTGTACCGAGGGTTGTGTTGTATTTTCAAGTGCTTTGATGGGAATAGTCTCTTCGATTTTCTGATATTTATTTCCTTGCAGGGGCTTCATTGATGATCATTGCTTTGTTTAGTTGAAGACATTCTTCTAGTTTTCCAATAGTAGCAGGAAAGTCAGAAATATTAGATACTGTGACCAAATCCCTGTAAAATTCTAATGATGAAATCAATATTCGTAAGCCAACTTCCTACAATTTGTTTTTCAAACCTCACAATTTAGTCTCCTTTAGGATCATAACTCAGTTTAGCTGTTTTAGGATCTGTGGGATTCATCGATTTTTCTCAGTAATGTTTCATATATACTTGAAATATCCTATACGATCTGGCTGATGTGGCCCCTTGAATGTCAAAGCGATATTTTAATTTGGGGGGGAGAACTTTACATGAAGACTCTGCGATATTTAAAAAAAACGGGTCCAAATGTTTTGATTAATTTTGTTGTTGGGAAGGACGTTTAAGAGAATGCTGCAGGTCTTATTTTCGTTAAAACCCTATTTTTTGAAAATTGCAAAAATTCAAAATTCTTTCAGTATCTTCCTATAACTATAGTTATGAAGATTTTTTTCATAATGGAATGTGTTCGTCAAAAAAACTTCAAAAATTGTCACCTTCAATTTTTCTAAATTATGAGTATTTCATGCGTAATTTAATGTCAAACATAGGCAATATTTTATTTTAAAAACCATAGTTTCTTCAAAAACTGCTCAAAATGTTTTGGTTAAATTTTGACCTCTGATAGCGCGAAGGTGCGCTTACGAGAGTAGTGGAGGTCTCATGATAGTTATGATCCCCAATTTTTCGTAAATGGCAAAAATTCAAAAAAAAATTAGGCGTCTTCCTTCAAATACAATTTTGAAGAAATGTTTCCTTAATGAAATGTGTTCTTCAAAAACAGATCTACAAAGAAAGTCATGTTCAATTTTCGAAATGATGGAAAACAGGAGACATCAGGCAAGAGAAGTGCTGTATTAGGGGAGAAGCAGATAAAGTCTGGCGACTCATTTCTACGTTCGTCTTCTTTACAGCACTGGAGAATGAACGACTAAATTGTCACAACGAAATGGTGTTGCGCAGGTATTTAGATCGTGTATAGATTTGCCGCACTTCGCCCAAAGAAGGCTTTCTACCATGCATCATTGTTGCGTTTGGCCAAACCTCTGACACTTGAAGCAGCGCAAAGGGTATGCACAATCCGAATAGGAGTGTCAATCTCTTGTCCATGTTCCTTCCTCTTGATTCTGTACACCTCAGTGACACCCTGGCTCTTAAAGAAAAAGAAGATCCGCTGTAGTTTCAAGTGTGACATCGAGGTTGATCAGTGCCTTACAAAGTGTAGGGTGAGTGGTCACTTTCACAAGGAGGTCGGCATTCTGCTTAGTTTCCAGGCTCGTCTCTATTTTCTCGTCGGTGCGCACTTCGAAGAAAATGGTAACATTCTTTTGTCGCACGACCGCTTGGAGCTTACCGAAAGAATACTCAATGGCAACCGGGAGACGGACTTAAATGTTTTTCCTTCATAACTGTATTCCGTAAGAATAAAACGTGGCCTCTTTGTTTAGAGCTGGTATTGAAACCTTAATATCTTACCATGTACGCGTAGGCTGTGCAAATCCCATGATTTTTAGTTTTGCGAGTAAGATGTCGTGATCTACTGAGTCGAACACTTTGCATGAAATCCAGAAGAATTCAAGAATCACAACATTACTGTGATCTATAGCTGTTCCGCATATTCAATAACATTCAGTAGCGCAGTACCAGTATTCCTGCCGGAACGGAAACCTGATTGCTGATCGTTTAAAAATGATATTTTAGATACAGTCTAGTTTGCTTACGGACGATTTTTCGGAGTATTTTGAAATAGTCAGAGGATGCTAATTGGGCGGTATTCAATAGGGTTTCTTGGTTGATGCTGTCTTGGGGAATAGGATGCACGAGCGCAATTTTTCAAGATAAAGGATATTGTCCGCTCATTAGAGAGAAATTTACTATTTCGTAATGATGGATAAGCCACCAGGCTATTTTTAGCAGTTTGGCATTTATAAAATCGGTACCTGAAGCATTAGATTTGAGACTTTGCACTATTTTTATTATATCCTCATGTTCCACGGATGAAAAGAAAAATTCGTCGTTGAATTTTGTTTCTGAGTTTGGAGAAACGCGAGGGATTGGCTCTTCAAGTTACTATCAAATGAAGGAACGTTTCTTATAAAAGTATGATTTAGAGATTCTAGGAGAATATTCATTTCAATTTGGGGAGGAGCTTTACCTGTTCCTAGATATTTCAAATTTTTCGAAATCGTTTTCGAGTCGCGGATTCTGCCGAAGGTGGTGTGGTAATATTTTATTTTAGCATTGCGACATTTCTGCGTTACTAAATTTCTGAGCATTTTGTACTGTTTTTTAAATTGTTCGCATTTAGTTTTCCGGAAAGTAGCATGCACTGCATCTCGATCTTTCATTAAATTCCGAATTTCATCAGTTAACCATGCTGCAGGAGGACGAGTTACGCGTGATATTTTTAAATGCGCGTGCTGGTCATAGAGTTGTATTATAAAGTTAGTGAAAATCGCCACTTAGCTTCCAGCGATTCTTCTTCGTGGACAGGTGCCAAGGAAGTGTCAATCCATCTACATTAAATGCTTATTTATCGAATTTTGAAAAATCGCGGTATTTAATTAAGTGCGGTGAATATTTAGGACACTTCAGATTGTAAACAAGATAAATTAGATCGCGTTTTGAAATCCCGGGAACTGGAAATTGACCGTGATTTCGAACTTTGTTTTGATTACATATTATTATATGATCGATCCAAGTTTCCAGTTTCTTGGAGTGGTGTGTAGGTTAGGTAAAATTCGAGGCACATGCTGTGGAAAAGGCAAAATCGTTCTGCAGAAGGAGAGGCTTTTAATAGTTGCGATTTAAAGTCACCCATTACAATAATATGTTCATAAGAATGGATCACAGATGCAAATGTTTCGTCGTTTTATCTATGCTGCCTGACTTAGGAAGTAAATAAATGACAGCCAAGAGACATTTTTTCCTAAAAGCCCGATTTCGATAAAAAGATATTCACTACGTTGGCAATATTCAATATTGGCGTTCAATATTTGTTGAAGAGAGTATAAGTTTATGTCTAAGATCGTCGCGAATGATATACCGACAACGTCCACCATGTGCGGCGACACTGGCTTTCCGATCAGCTCTTATCAAGCGGTACCCTGGAATTGCTACTAGTGCGGAATTGAGAGAATTTTTCAACCAGGTATCGGTTAAGATAAGCGCATGAAAACGGTGTTATTTCCGATATTATTTCCGGTACTTTATCGAAATGGCAGGGCTGAGACTGAGCATTTAAGTGTGCAACGTACAGACAGAAAGAGCGAGGATAAGGCTTATTTCTAGCGTCAGACGTTTGTACCGTCGGGGCAACGTTGCTTCATAAACTAATCTTGAGGTATTTTCTTTATTCCTTGGCGTCTCTGTAAGGGCTTAGCGGGAACATTGTGTTGCGTTTGCACAGAAATATTTCGCACTTTCTGGCGAATTGTTTCATTGCAGTGGTAATTAGTGGATTCATATTGTTGTACGAACTGTTTTCGAATTATGATTGTAATGAATGCTGGTGTCTATTTTGTCAAATTTAATTTAGTGTCCAAACGGGCGTGTGTAGGTCAAACATGGATAAATGAGTACATAATGAGCACAGTTTAAAAATGAAATATGACAAATATAAGGACAAAATATGTTAATACAGTGAAGTAGATAAACAATGTGATCAAGAAGTTTATGAATATAACACTTGCAGAAATGCATTTCTCACTTTTGTTTATTTTGGACTGAGAAACAATTGTGAAGTTTTTTTTTTAAAAAAATGTCTGTAAATGTGAATAATAGAATTAAAAAAAAACAAAACAAAAACCAACAACAACAACAACAACAACAACACTAGAGAACTTAAAATTGATTCCTTTAAATCTTTCATTCTTCATCTCACAAAAAAATTAATAATTTACTTACTTTCTCTGCATCGAAAAAGTTTGCTTTAGGACCAAATTATTTTCCAATGTCCAAGAAGACATTAGTATTTTCCTAAGAACGTTTTCCATCCTCCTTAATTTAAATAGTCATTTTCCCATTTTCAATTCACTTCTTTTTAAAGTGCTATTTATTCACATATAGTTAATAAGTTATTCTTGTAAATTATGGATAATATTATTTACCTGCAGATTATATGCAGGCATCTTGCCATAAAGGGAAAAAAGAAAGTTACATACCTGAAAATATGTACAATTGAATTGGTAGAAAATTTATGAAAATCAAAAAAGAATAAGTACGTCCTAACTTGATTAGAGAATGTTAATATGATTGTTGAATAATAATTATTAAAGAAGAAATTTTCCATTCAAGTTTACTACTAATTAAAACTGCGGCTTCCATTCATTTAACTCATATACCATTAGGACTACTTATTACTGTTATAAGAATAGAATGTTATTCAATTTTTGTGCTGTAGAATTTGACAATGTTACCATCTGAGAAATAATTGATATTGAATTTATTAGCACTTGATTTAATCCCACTTACATGAATTATTAAATTTAAATTGGCTCAAAGCAAGCCCATATCAAGTTCAATTTTCCTGTCCTCATAAAAAAATAATTGTTTTTCCATTTTTGTTGACCTGCAACTAATTGAAATTGTGTCAAATAGTGACTGAATGAGTTAAGTTTCAGACCCCTGTTAGAAGATTTACCATCTCAAGAATATTTATTTGTTATGTATTCTTTTTCTCAACCTTTATCCTCTGAAACTTAATAAATAAAAAATATCACTAACATTCTTTCACTTGAAAGAATGTAATAAAATAGTTTTGCCTTTTCTTAGAAAGACAGGCATTAACATAAAAAATCATGGTAAAATATCCCAATATTCAGAATATCTTTTTCTATTTTAAGATAGTAGTTAATGAAATCAAATACTCATTTACATGAATATTTTTTATTAACGACCAATATTGATACTGACGAGTTCACTACTATTACATACCAAATTCACATGAAAACATTGTGACAATAATTGTTTTTATTATTCAGGTAATTTATTATTCAGAACATTTCAGGTTCGATAAATTAATCCTTTACATGAAGTTGAAGAGAAGGTTCTGCAGAATTATACTTGGCATAACATTTTTCTTATTTTCATTAAAAACTAACCCACTCCTTTCTTGTATTTTTCCCTAGATGTAATTTCCATTACTACCTTTTCCTAGTAGTTTCGGAGAGGAATGACTTCCGACACTGATAAATTTGGATTTAAATCATATAAGAAACTATCAGTATAGAAAAAATTTTAAAATAAGAAGTTTCCTCAGAACACTCAGTGAAAATAAATTTTCTGCATTGGTCAACATAATGAAGAATTTATTACCATAATATTTAAATATTCAATTGATTCAACTATGGAGCATATTTATAAAATAAAAATAAATCTACTATTATTACCACACATAATACAAGTATAACTTTTATTTGAAATTAGTACATTCATAAAATGTTACTTCAATTAGGAATCATACATTCTATTTTAAATTTTGTCTTTAAGCACTCTCCGAACTGCTACACCTCATCAAGCACCTGTTATGGGTAGTATAAGTGGTTAATCACTTCTTCTTCGACATAAATTGTGACTGCTTGAAAACAATAGTTCTGCAGAGTTACCGAAGTCAGTTCTGAGCATCGAAAGCAGCTTTTCACTACAACAAACATCTCTGAACAATATTTTTACTTCTTTCTTGTTTTTCATTTTTTTGTTTTTGTGGAGCAAATAAATTATACATGGAGGTAGAAGTATATTACAACAAAAATCTGTCATGAAATTTCTAATCTTCAATCTTTGTTTTAAGGTTGAATCATTGAAAATCTGAGAACAGTGTGCCATGCTATTTTATTTAATTGTTCATGGATAACACAATTTTTTACTTTATTAAAAGAAAACGATATCCTTAATTTTCAATGAAATATTGTACATATGCACGCTTAATGGATGAAAAATTTTATAAACCTGAATCATTATGGTGAGAGGGATATGGGTGCTTTTACATTTGTTTGAAATGACTGACTCATGCCATGCAAGTCTTCACAGTCATATTGGAACTCATATTTCCTCCAGGAACGAAGAATTATCAAGTATTTCATTTCCACAAAAATTTGGAAATTATGTCCTTCCCGATTTGTGATTGATCGATTGATTGATTGAGTTTAAAGAGCGCTTCAACTACTAAGGTCATTGGCGCCCATGTCAAAGTATTTCTAAAATAAATAAATTAAAGTTCTAGTAAAAGTGTTGCTGGTGCAACTTACCAGCTAAGATGAAAGAACATACACATCCAAAAAAGAAAAGCTTCAATTACGCATAAAAGATACAAGTATATATAAACAAAGTTCAAAAACGAAAATCTGAGACCAGGAAAGCATAAAAACATTATTGCCCTTATATGGCAGATAAAATGATATATTCCGCATTCTCTCAAAAAACAAAAAAGTTGTGAGAGCGCGGGATCCTCATCTCCGAGCACCTCTCGTAGAGGGTTGCCCAGACCATGTCTTCGTCGACTGCCAACAAATTTCAAACAATGCAGAAGGGCGTGCTCCACAGAAAGAACCGCCCTGCATAAATCGCAGGTAGGAGGAGATTTTGGAAACTGTGAGAAAAGTGGCAGTGTCCGATACGAAGACGGGTGACCGGGAGGTCCTAGGTTCGAGTCCTGACGACGGCAGGATTTTCGACACTAGCTTTTCAGCTAGGCCGAATTCGCTGTCTGGAGGAGAATTATAGCGGTCGGCTGCTCTGATCGGTAGTTTTCCGTGGTTTCTCCGATGAAGACCAGGCGAATGCCGGAGCAGTACCCTACCAAACGGGTCACGGACCGCGCGCAATCTGTCCTTCCCATTCCTTGTCCTATCCTCTCCCCTTTATACATACACTTACACTAACATGTACTACACTACCACATATCCCGGGAGACCGGTCGGGAGATTAGAGCTTGTCCCGGCTGGGGTGGTGCCTCACTGGTGGGAGAGTCCAGGTTAGGGGGAACCCCACTAGCCAACGGTAGGTCGGCGCCGGATCTCGCCATCCAGTGGGGAAAGATCTCCGCCATCTCCCGAGAAAGAAAAAAACATGCACTAGACGAACGGGACTAATGACCAGAGCAGTTGACGCGCCCGGGAACACGAAAAATCAATCAAACGGAAGACAGTAAAATAACTTCCTCACGCCTGGAAGGGCGGGATGAGGAATGCCAGGAATTAACAGAATCTTTTATTACACTTAGTTTATAGGTATGTATTGTGCCACTCTGTTTGCCACGCGTTAGAGATGCACCGTTAAAAAAAAACTTTAACATCGGACGATGGTTCAAAAGGAATGTGAACAGGAGTATTCTCCGTCGCCAATTTCGCCGCCCGGTCAGCCAGTTCGTTCCCCATGATCCCCACATGGCCTGGGATCCTACTCAGTACCAGATCATAGTGGCGAGACACAAGGCGATGAATGAGGGTTTGAATTGATTTCGTTAAGTAGTCTGAGGAAGAACGAGACAGCCTGGAAGTGAGCTGAGAGAATTTAGAACAGAGAACTGCTCGGCGCAAAAGTTGCTGACTCGATGTATTTAGGCTTTCAAGAATTGCATACATTTCAGGAGGTACTGCACCGAGAATGTAGCCGATGATTTGGCCACTTCAAGGCACAAAATTACATGCTACTGTGTCGTTGCACGATAAACCATCTGCATAAGAATACATGATCTGATAGGCTACCTCTCATTTCCTGGAAATGCATCTGGTAAACAAGAGGACTAATAATTTGTTTGGGAAGATTAGATAGTCTGAGGTCAATATTCGGACGGAGGAGTTTCCAAGGGGGAATGGGGTAGAATGGGGGTTCACAGGGGTGGGAAGTTCAACATTGCTGTCCTGCAAAACATTTCGCAAACGAATACCTGAGGCTATAGCGATGTTCGAAGAATAAATGTAGTTCTACATTCAGGATGGATAATTATTCTGGTGACAAGGATGATTAGAGACTCTCTGATACTTTAGCACCAAAGAGGTTAACAAAATATCCCGCCTTTCTTTAAGGGGGAGGGCTCACCAGCCTCGGCTAGGAAGACAATCTGGCCGCGGTAATGCACCCGTTGATAGACGATACCAGCGTGGTGCGTACACGATTGACGGGATGCAGAATGGAGGATCTGCTGAGCCATACACTTCACTTCCGCAATCTAAAACTGAGCGGATGAGTGATCTATATAACCGGAAAAGGGTAGTGCGGTCGGCATCCCATGATGTGCCATTCAGCATTCGACGAAGATTAAGGGGGAAGACACATCTGGTTTGTAGTCTACGGATATGAGCACGCTACGTGAGGGACTTGTCAAATGTGAGCCCCAGGAATATGACAGATTCCGCGAATGGAAGCTGATTTCCTCCCAGGTGAAGGACTGGATAGCTGTGAAAATGGTATATCCTACAGAAATGCAAACCGATACATTTAGTGGCAGAAAAATTAAAACTTGCTGTTGTGTCTATCTATAGAGCGGTTCAGCACCATTTGGAGGTTGCCTCTAGATCACACTGATGCTGCTGGATGAACAGAAGATGGCAAATCATCCACAAAACAACGATGCCTTTATAGGATCACGCACAGTCGACGCTAGACCATTGATGGTAAATGGCAAAATAGGAGTGACACTCAGGACTGATCCTTGAGAATACCATTTTCAAGAGGATGACTAATGAAAAAGCCTGTCACCCACACGGAATGATCTGTTCGAAAGGAACAAAGTTTCTGGAGGAATAGAGGAAGCTTCCCCCTAAATCCCCAAGAGTGCAGAGTTTGCAGAATGCCGTGCCTCCAAGTGGTATCGTAGACCTTTTCTATATTGAATATACAAGATGTCTCAAGAAGAACGATGTAGACAGCTATTGTCAGCGAAATGAGGTGGTCCAAGGTTGACCGGTTTCTTCTGAACCCGTTTTGGATTGGCGTCAACAGATTTTGTATTCCAAGGTCCAGACCAGACGCTGATTCACCATGCGTTCCAGCACTTTGCATACACCGTTTGTGAGGGAAATATGTTGATAACTTGATGGCAGTGATTGATTTTTCCCTTCTTTGGGAACTGGGACGATGATGGCTTGTCGCCAAAAGGTAGGGATGGTGTGATCTTCCCAGATCCGGTTATAGAGCCGCAGAAGAAATTGTGCTCTGTCGGGAAGATGTTGCGGCATTAAAGTGTGAATTTCGTCTGGACCTGGTGTGGTTCTTTTCGAAAGCATCAGAGCAGAACGCATTTCATACGTGGAGAAAGGGACATTGTAATCATGTGCTCTGCTCGAAAAATCCAAAGTGCGGTTTTCTATTCTTTCTTTACGAAAAAGGGAGTTGGGAATATAGTTTGCCAAACTCGACAAATTTTCATATCAAGTCGCAAGTTCCTCTGCAATGGCGTCTCGAGCTGTGATCATTTTTAAGAAGACCTAGCACTGAGTTTAGGGAAGGGTATTCTTTAATTTGACGCACCTTTCTCCATACCAGACGTGGTGGTGTATGGCAATTCAGAGAGGAGAGTATGCTCTCCATGATGCCTTTTTACTTTCTAAAATGGCTCTTCTTGCCTTCGATCTGCACCTCTTGTAATCAATGAGGTTATCCGCAATTGGATAGTGTTTTAGACGTGTCAATACTTTCTTACGAGCACCGACAGCCCTTGAGCAATCCAAGTTCCACCACCGGACGAAGGGGTGTCGCTAATTGCTGGTCGACTTGGGAATTGCAGTGTCCGCTGCTTGTAGTACAGCACTGTTAAAATGTGCTGCCATTTCTTCTACACAGGCAAACTCCCCCTCCGATAGACTGACGTTCGCTTGGAATGTCAGCCAGTCAGCACGTCCAACACACCATTGAGGGGGGCGCGCCAACTCACGAGAAAGCCTATCAATGTGGACGATGTCGGGGTAATGGTCGCTTCCGCACAGGTCGTCTAGGATGGACCATTGTAGAACGGTTGCAAGAGAAGGGCTGCAGAGTGCTAGATCGGCACACGTGTTCGAATTTGTAGCGACGGCAAAATGAGTTGGTTCACCAGAATTCAGAATAACCAAGTTCGCTGTGTCTATTACTGATTCTAATATACTGCCTTTCAGACAGGTGCGGGGAGAGCCCCAGAGAGGACTATGGGCGTTTACATCCCCGACTACCACGAATGGAGAGGGCAGTTGGATTATCAAGTCCAGAAGTTCTTGAGCAGATACATTCAGCCTGTTGTCCTAAATGTTGCATACAGTGAGTGTGAGGGATGGAAGGTGCACCTGCACAACAACTGCTTGAAAGCCGGTCTGAAGAGGCACCTCTGTAGACAGCAGCGAATCATGTACCAGTGAAGCAACTCCGCCATGAGCACGGAGACCATCCTCCTCATCGAACCTGTAAGGGGAGAAATTACGAAGAAACAAGGGTCGAGGTGGGATGAGGCGAGTCTCTTGGAGACAGATTATTAAAGGACTGTGACGGGACAACAGCAGTTTAAGATCGTCCCGTCGCGAGGAGAAACTATTCATGTTCCATGACATGAGAGCCATGGTGAAATTATGTGTTATCTTTTTTCCTCCGATGTTGGGATTCGGATGCGCGAGGTTCTTCCCCAAGGGGAGTTTCCTCCGAAGCCGAGACCACCTAGGCATTGCCAAGGGGGCTGGATGCTCGCATAGTGCGAGTTTTGGAAGCAGTGTCACGTGGTTTTGATGAGGTTTTTGTGGCCGAGTCTGAGGCAGATGTGCGTCTAATATGAGCTTCCATTGAGGATTGGATAAAGGTTTGGTCGACTACGACGGCTGACTTTTTATGTCCATCTTATATTTCGTAGGGATGATCACTCTCCCACCTTGCAGGGGAGAGGCATCCACTGGGAGGTCCACTGGAGACACTTGACATGTGAAACTCACCACTTAGGGAGTAGTTAGTAGTTAGTTGGGGAGTAGTTAGTTTGGCAGCCCGCTGCTACCCTCGGTGTCTTAATTTTCACGGTATCGGAGAAGAAGCAAGAAAGATCAATAGGATTCCTCATTTGGTACCGACGTTTGGCCTCAGAGAAGGACACTTTGTCAACTTCTCTAATCTTCTGGCTCTCTCGTTCTCTCAGAAAGGTTGCTTAAAGTTGGCCGGTTGATCACCTTCGCAATTAACACAATGCGCCGCAGTGGCGCAGGGTTCAGGTTCGTGCACTTACCGCACCCGCACTTACCGCACACCGGGTTATCTGCCATGCACCGCTGCTGTGTATGGCCGAACCTCTCGCACTTAAAACACCACAAAGGGTTGGGAACATATGGCCGAACATTAAGATTATAGAATCCGCACGAGATCTTTTGAGGGAGAGTTGGAAGATTGAACAGATATTGATAGGAGCCATCGGATAGGTCGTCAAGTACCTGAAAAAAAAACAGACCAATTATTATTAAATTCATTATTTACAGGAAACGGAGTGAAATGTTTCGCTCGAAACGGCTGCTGAAGCACACTGGAATCACGATTCGTGAGGATCTCACGAATTTTTTGACGTCTCTCACGTCGATAACATTTACATTAGAGGCGATTTCTTCATAGTATTATACTTATGAGAACATGTTATTTAAATAATGTGAAATTAAGTTTCTCGAAAGCTCAACAGTTTTTTGATTAAATGAACTCAAAATACCGAATTTTAATTAATTAATCATGGAACGCTTAAAAGAATGGGGCATGTCTAATTTTCGTTGAACTCTCTGAATTTTCGAAAACTGTAAATTTAGAAATCATGCGAGAATGTATGTACTACTGTAGCACCACTGATTTATTATCCACGCCTGGCAAGGGATACATGAGGCGAGCATCGTGTATTTCCATCATTGTATCTAGCAGACATGACTTGCCTAAGCTTTTCTTGTGTCAGCTATAAAAACAGATGATTGAATTAGAAAGCTTCTGCTCAATTTTTGCTCCGACCAGGAATCGAACCTTGGATTGCACCTTGGAAAGCATGCTGATGAAGAGCCCCCGATGGGCTTCTTAATAATAATAATAATAATAATAATAATAATAATAATAATAATTAACGTTTGTTATAATAGTGATACTAATGATGATAATAATTGGGCGCAGATTTTTATTTAAAATATCGCAAACAATGATCGATAAAATGTTAAAAAATGCCTAAAAAAACAAAACGTAAAAATGTGATGAAAACCAATTTGGAAGAACAACTAGATGTTGGATGCCTTACTATACTTGGATTTTTCTAACGTGGCGGCTGTGGGTAGTATCTCCAAGATGGAATTCGTCACGATCACGGCCGCATCATTCTCAGTTCTGCCGCTAGAGTCGCTTGATCTGCAGCACTGGTTGATACGGTCGCGATCATGCGACATCTTGCGGCAGAACCAAGAAAGATGCAAAACGTTGTGCCGAATTCCATCTTGGAGATACTACCCACAGCCGCCACGTCAGAAAACCCAAGGTTAATGTAATTGAGAATTCTGTTCGTTGAAATGAATCCAGCTTTTAAACTTTTGGTTTGGACTGTTCTTTACCAGAAAATCTCTGCTTTTAGTTATCTCCAAATCGGCTGAACGTCCAATAGCACAGACAGGCGTCACAACAACCTTAGATTATTATCACAATGGCTGACATTACAACTTCTGAGCGAATAAATCGAATAAGCTACCAGGTTTAAGTACTCAGGAATTTTGTGGAGAACATTAATCTCTCGTATATATTACATCTCGTATATATTATTTGTAGTAAGTACCATTAAAATACTAAAATCGATGAAATCAGCGAAAAATGCATTGAAATGACAAAACGGTAAAAAATGACGTATTAGTCGAAATCGACGAAAAATGCAAAAGAAAAAAAGACATATAAAATTGAATCACCTCCTTTTGTCATAACATAAAATGAACTTCTATACTAAACAGCATTTTTCTAAAGTGAAAAGAAATAAAATGACATTTCATTAAAATCCGCCCCTTAATAATAACTAAGGACTGGTTTCCCGTGTTACTGCATCTTCTGTTTGCTAACTTGAAATTGGATGAAACCGTGACAGAAATTTGAATCATGAAACGGACGTTATTTTAGCACTTGTTTCGTTTTGCACGAAATTGCACGTTTGGGGGGTTACCGCACGGCATTGCACGTTTTAGGTAATGCAGCATGAAAATTTCGTTTTGGGATTTTACCGGATGAATTTGGGAAATTAATATATTTATTGCATAAAATATTTTTTATATAATCAACTTGTTTTGATGTATCTTTTTTAAAAATTTCATTGAAGAAAAATGTTTTTATGGCATAATCCATCAGTGCATTCAGGAGATCTGGTTGTCTCCAAGTGCCGTTTAATATGTATCAATATATGTATTGTATGTATTATCATATATGTATTATCATCGATTTGTTGGGCACTTTCCACCCCCTTATTCGGCTATACCCATTCACGTGTGTTGAGGCGAGCCATTTTGATAATGATTCTTATTAAAGAAGAAATAGTCATTAGTTATATTTAGACAATTTTCTAAATTCATGGATTCAATATTTAGTCAATGGCAAAGTAAAATAATCTGCATGTATTATTTGCTCACATTTATTTTGTAAAAAAATGTATTAAGCTGTTTATATTGTGTATGACTATATTTACATGATTTAGAAATAAATATTGTGTTTATGAAATAACTTTTATTTTGCACTTGCTAAACTACAATTCCATTCACTCACTTAGAATTCCTAATCCTAATAATTTTTGGCTTGTAAATTAACTAGCGTATTTATTTTACATAAAAATACTATGTTGTTATACTTTGACGCCTTTTTGAAGCTTCATAATGTAATTTTAAATGTCCCGGTCGTCATTATGCGCCAACTCCATTTGCAGATCGCCCTTCGATGCTATTGGCTCAAACTTGGGCGCAAAATATAAATAATTGTAAATTATGAAATGCAAATATTAATAGTAAAGTATGCATAATGAAAACAATTAAGAACATTTCTTCTGTAACTTAATTACTTTTAATATCTGAATGTGTGTTTGTATTTTTCTATTTTTGTACTTACTTTTTTATACTAATTTTAATTTTGTGTGCGAATATTTAAAATGTCAAATATGCTTTGTTAAACAATATGTACAAACTTAATTATAGTCATTTATTTTTTTATTTATTTTACGTAAAAAAGCAGTTAAAAACTGCGTATGACATGCTATGGGGAAAAGTGAATTGTGTGGACATTTTCAAAATTCTGTGATCCCTACAATAAGCCATATACTACTTAAAATTGAAAAAAAAGCTCCCATGTAATAAAATATATTTTCAAGGATAAAAAGGCAATAGTGGTTTTATCCATGTTGTCCTTCGAATAATACTTTCACTACGACAACATGGAAACGATAATTTGAATAATTGTATTTCCCACTGAATTCTAGAAGACGTGCACAGAAAATGAAGTTACATTTATGTCCAGAAGCAAAACAAGGGGCCATCTCAGCATTTACTCAATGGATCAGGGAAACTGAACGAAAAACCTAATCGAGATGGGGTCATTGACCTGGAGGCTGCAATACAATACTTGTTACAGGTTGTTTATACACATTTATACAGTTTATTTTTTATTTTATTTATTTTACGTCAAAAAACAGTTAAAAACTGCGTATGACGTGCTATGGGGAAAAGTGAATTGTGTGCACATTTTCAAAATTCTGTGATCCCTACACTAAGTCATACTACTTAAATTTTGAATTTTGAAAGGGAGAAAAAACAAAACTCCTATGTAGTAAAAAATCTATTTTCAAGGATAAGCAATAAATTTTGAATTTTGAAAGGAGAAAAAAACAAAAATCCCTATGTAATAAAAAAAATCTATTTTCAAGGATAAATAAGCAATACATTTGAATTTTGAAAGGGAGAAAAACAACAAAAACCCCATGTAATAAAACTATTTTCAAGGATAAATAAGCAATAAATTTTGGCTCTACATTTCCTACCGACAACATGGAACGATAATTTGAATAATTGTGTTTCCCACTGAATTCTAGAAGACGTGCACAGAAAATGAAGTTACATTTATGTCCAGAAGCAAAACAAGGGGCCATCTCAGCATTTGCTCAATGGATCAGGGAAACTGGACGAAAAACCTGATCGAGATGTTCAAATGTTAAATAATGCATTCTGTATAATTGTTAAAATTAATGTTACTTTTCTTGTTATGCTCAGTATAGTCTCTAATTGTATAGAAACAGTTACGCAGCAGAAACGATTTCACTTGGCATTTAAACTTTTCTATCGAATTTAATCGTTTAATGTCATCTGGCAAAGTGTTGTAAAATAATGTACATGTATTGTATGTGAATTTTTTGTAATGAGCTGTTGATACTGTCCCCTGATGAATATGGGATTTCTACGTCGAAGTGTTATAGTAATAGACTTCTGCATTTTCTGAAAAATATTCCTGCCTCAAGCAAGCCATGCCATTTTACAAAATCTCTTATTCATAAATGAAGAGACAAGGTAATGGTAGTATTCCAAGGTCAGTGAAGTACATGAATCACGTGGGTGGGATTTGGTTATTATTCGTACAATTCTTTTTTGTAATCTAAAAGTCTGGGAACTATAATATGTATTTACCAGAATATTATGCCATATCTCAGGCGGGAATGAACATTCGCGAAATATACACAACGAACAGTATGAAGGCTGACTGAATTTGAAAGAATTCTCAACGCGTAGCATAATGAACTTAATTTTGTGTTCAATTAATTTAAATGGACGCCCTATCAAGGTTTGACTGAATCTGAGATATCTAAAAATTTTGTTGTTTTAACATCAGTCAATGGTACATCGTTCATTTCAATGGAGCACATACGTTTATTTGAAATGGAAAACTGCATCAAAATGGTTTTCTTTTCGTTTACTATTAATTTGTTATTTCGGAACCAATTTGAAACATCTAATTTGTAGTATTTACGGTTTTTCACGTGAAATATCTCATTCAAAATACAAAAATTAGTTGATACGTGGATTAACTGGAGCTTTTAGGCTACTAACACCGTTTTGTAAAGTCCTGATCTTTTTATTGTACGTTTTGGTGTTGTGACTGGACGTTTTAAAAGAGTTTGCATGAAAATCCGGCCTTTAATAATAACAATAATAAATAATACTTATTGAATGGTAGGTCATAAGTTCTGCTCTTACTATGACCATCAATTGTATCACAAAAGAAGGTAAATTCTTTAAAAATTATTATATTGTTTACTTTAAAGTTGAATGTACATATCTGCTGGTTTGAGGTTCGTTTTGAGGGGCTCAATTCTGTGCAAACGCCTCTTGCCGCGAAGAACCTTGCCACTTCCTCTCCACTGATAAGTGCGGAACGGATGTTACCAGACGCGCAAGTTTTCTTGAAGGATGACCTTGCTTCCCCCTCCCTTGAGCAATAAACAGTTGAAGGCAAAAGCTCGCAGTGAGCAGTGATGACAACATTCCAAGAATTAAAACTTGGTTGGCGCCAAACAGAAGCTAGTCAAAGCTAGTTTCTTTCGTAGTCGAGGACTTCTGTTCAGCTTTATTACTATTATCTAAAGAAATGGCTGAGGCAGGTCCAGGTCCTTCAAGGGAGACACCTAAAACTCCGCATTCAGTGTCCTTGCGTTGCCTCAATGCAGACAGATGACTTGGCCGCACGCGTAGCAGGTTGACTTTGATTTTTTAGAGGTTGGCGTTACTGTAAATAATCTTGTGGCCAACTTTGTAACTAATACCCCTCTCTGCCCGCATTTCTTCAATCCATCGTTCAAGAAAAGTTGCGCGAGTAGTACATACGCAACAAGCTCTAAGCACGCGTTGTGCACTCAGAAGTGAATGCAATGGAGATATCAGTGGCCGACATTAATGCTGCAAGTCATTCATGTTTCAAAATTCATTACGCTCGCCATTGTATTTACGGTTAGTACTGACTGTTTTGATCGGATAATTGCCGGCATTTTACACATTATCTTCTCGCTCTGGAGGTAAGTCCAAAAACGACAACTGATTGTTTAAAGTACGAGCAGTGATTATTAAGTTGTTATCGCAGTCCATCTCTGGGTTTTACTTTTTTCCTTTCATCTTCACGGAGCAAACGTTATTCCTTGCTTTAGTTTTGAGCAGTAAACGTAGCATTTCTCCCTCAAACCTCCCGTGTAATATTATTTTTTACTTCAGTTCAATTATCTTTCGCCATTTAATCATTCTAATTAAGGGTTCAGGCTAGTTTCCATGCGAGCTTAAGATTGGTTAGTGATTCCGGACGCGTCAACTGCTAAGGTCCCGTCATAAGTCCCTGCTACGTCCTGTAAGTGCAGTGCAGGTTTTTCTATCGAGGGGAGGTGGCCGTGGTCTTCCCCCGTTAGATGGCGAGAGGCGGCACGGACCCAGCCGTCGGCTGGCGGAGTTACCCTTAACCAGGTATCTCCCACTAGCAGGACACCGCCCCAGCCGGGACAAGCTCTAAACTCCCGTTTGGTTTCCCGCAATGTGTGGTAGTGTAGTGCATGTTAGTGCAAGTGTGTGTAAGTAAGGGGTGAGAATACATGGAAGTGGTAGGAAAAATTGTGGACGATCCGTGGCTCGTTTGTTAAGGTACTGCTCCGCATTCGCCTGGTGTTGATCGGAGAAACCACGGAAAACTACCGAACAGAGCAGCCGGCTACTAGAATTCTCCTCCAGACAGCAACTGAATTCGCCCTAGCCATGTACTACACGCGCAAGTTTTCTTGATATTCCACAGCGGGAGGTGCGGGGAGAGGAGGGCTCTGCTACGTCACGGCTTAAACGGGCGTACCAACTGTGGGCATGAACTTAACGCACCAAAGCGTGCCACGAGAAATATTACGTTTGTTTTTAAAGTACGTGGTGGTGTTGCCAGCATTGTAAAATGGTACGTGCCGTTCCGAGTCGAACCTAAGTATCTCAACGGGCCGTGCTATTAAGCGCTGACTGAGAACTAGGGAGCTCGTGTATCAAGAAAACTTGCGCGAGCGATAGTTGTTACTGGCATAAATCCTGCCAACCTCGGGACATCAAACCTGTAATCTCCCGGTCGGAGGCACTACATTGACATCAGTTGTTGCTCTGAACCACCTAGGCTGGTGCGTACTTAAGAGAAATAGTTATCTATAACTAATATGCTAAAGTATTGCGTAGCATTCGGTTGTAAAGATCGCCAAGAAACTGTAAATTAGTTTGTAACTACAGACAAAAAAACTGTAAATGTTATTAGATAAGACATTGTTTGGTATCCTTTACTTGAATTATTTTTCAGGTTACCGACGACTATTATTTGCTATTAATTGATTTAACGAAATTATTAAAGATACGCAAACTAAGTACATTCCCCTGCGTGAGTATTAAAAACATCTCCAAGAAATGAAAGACTGGTTATTGTATGTAAACTGCAATTTCAAAGTTTTAAATATTGGTTACTTTCAACTTTTTATTAAGTTTTATTAAACATAAACGAGAATAAATGTTGCAAATTGAAATGAGACGCTAATTCATATTTGGTTCTTAGATAACTAGGTCAGAATAGACGTTCACCATCACGGCGGACCGTCACGATTTCTGAGCACAGAGTGTTATCTCTAGTCTGCACTAGAGCTCCCTGCATAGAGCTAGGAATATGGAATATCCATAGCTACGGCATGGAGTATTCATACCTCCATGATGTACGGTAACGGATTAAGTTAGGTTGTATTAAGACTGAGCACGGAACGAAACAATTATTAGAACACATTAAAACATGTCTTATTTCTCGCTACGTGATCACTTCAGATTACAGTTTAACACATTAGAACACTCGAAGATGTACAAACGCAACAAATCGCACCACATGCATAGTAAAGCAGAGAAAGTTCCAAAAAGTGACACCAGGATCGTGGCATCCAAAGGGGATTAAATCTCTACCGAAAAATGAAGCATGCTTAATTTTTTCGCACACATTATCTCCTGGTTGGTCCGTCACTTTCCTATACCAACGAAAAATGATGAAAAAATGACCGTGTAAAACTAACTTTAGTTAATAGGCGCGGACTCTGCCAAACAAACCCCTAATAGCAACACCGAACTTCCATTACCCCGACTTTACCTCACGCTTCCATTGCATATACCAGCTACGAATGGACAGGCGATAGTCCACGAGTCCATTCGAAAAACATTTATCTTTCGCATTTATATTCGATTTATAGCAAAATCCCATCTCGATCAGGTTTTTCGTCCAGTTTCCCTGATCCATTGAGCAAATGCTGAGATGGCCCCTTGTTTTGCTTCTGGACATAAATGTAACTTCATAGTAATTTACAAAATTTCTTTTAGAATCTGCAGTGGTTACAATTATTCAAATTATCGTTTCATGTTGTCGCGGCAGGAAGTAATAAGAGCCAAAATTTATTGCTTATTTTTCCTTTGGAAAATGATTTCCGCTACATGGAGCTTTTTTTCTCCTTTCAAATTCAAAATTTATTGCTTATTTATCCTTGAAAATAGATTTTATTACATGGGAGTTTTTGTTTTTTTCTCCCTTTCAAAATTCAAAATTTATTGCTTATTTATCCTTGAAAATAGATTTTACTACATGGGAGTTTTTGTTTTTTTCTCCCTTTCAAAATTCAAAATTTAAGTAGTATAAGACTTAGTGTAGGGATCACAGAATTTTGAAAATGTGCACACAATTCACTTTTCCCCATAGCACGTCATACGCAGTTTTTAACTGTTTTTTTACGTAAAACATAAATAAATAAACGCCTGTTACCGGAAGCGGTAGCTCAGTACATCAACTGATGTCAACGCAGCGCTTCTGACCGGGAGATTCTAGGTTCGAGTTCCGACGGCGGCAGGATTTTTGACACTAGCTTTTCAGCTAGGTCGAATTCAGTCGCTGTCTGGAGGAGAATTCTAGAAGCCCGCTGGTAGTTTTCCGTGGTTTCTCCGATCAACACCAGGCGAATGCCGGAGCAGTACCGTTTCAAAAGGGGCCACGGACCACGCGCGATCTTTCCTTCCTTTTCCTTTCCTCTCCCCTTACACGCACACTTACATTAACATGCACTACACTACCACATTCCGGGAGACCGGTAGGGAGCTTAGAGCTCGTCCCGGGTGGGGTGGTGCCCCGCTGGTGGGAGAGTCCTGGTTAGGGGGAAACCCCGCTAGCCGACGGTAGGTCAGCGACGGATCTCGCCATCCAGCGGAGGAAGATCACAGCCAACTCCCGAAGAAAAAACATTACATGCACTATATTTACACTAACACGCATTACACTTACGGCTGCTCTGATGACTAATGACCTAGGCTGTTGTCGCGCCCGGAATCATCAACCAACAAAAAAAAACGACTGTTTGTCTGTCCGTCTGTGGTCAACGTTAGCGCCTAAACTATTCAGCCGATTTTCTCCGAATTTCCCCGATGGATTTAAATGAACTCGAGATCCTGTGAGAATGAAGCGGATATTTTTTATTTTGGAAATTACTTTGTATGAACCCCTCAACTTAATTCTCAATATATTTTCCACTTGTTTTTATTAAACTTTGTCCTCGGAGTACGTAAGGGCCACTTAACATAATGGTGCTGATTTCACTTTAGCTGAAATCCCTGATTTCTCGAAAATTGCTAAAGTTCAAATTTTTGTCGGCGTCTTCTTTCAACTACAATATTGAAGATAGAGTTCTTTCTTTACTAAAATCTGTTCTTTAAAGATAGATAATGAAATAAAGTCAAGTACACTTTTTCGAAAACGTGAAGTTTTCGCGTATTTTTGCGTGAAATATAGACAATTTTTTAACTATTTCTTTTTCTAAAACGGATTCCAATTTTTTTAAAACAATTTTGTATCGTTTGTATCAACGGAATGGAGTAAAATTTTGCTAGTTTCATTTTGAACGAACTCGATTTTCGAATATTGCAAACTTTTTACATTCAAAAATACAAAATTGATAGTGATTTTTGCCTTAAAATCTGTTCTAAAAAAACCGCCCATTTGAAAAATTTTAAGTACAATTTGTTTAAAAATTACTAATTTTTGCATAATTTGTGCCACACGTAGCGAGGTAAGCAAAGCGGCTCATTTATTATAAAGGAAAAATAATAATTTTTTTAAAAACACAAAATACGACGCCCTTAAAAATACGCGTTTCAGCCCAAAAAAAATTCAGCTACCCAAGCGTGAAAGATTTAAAATTTGTTTTCATACTTTTCTAATATTTTCAACTTCCCGAAATTTATACTTTAATACCTTTATAAATATATTAAACAGTTTCAATTTATTTTTATTTTCATTAAATTAATTATTACTAATTAAAGGGATTAAAACTATATTCTTTTCAATAAGTAAATTTTACAGGCGATTAAAAAAAAAAACCAAAAACACATCCCCAAAATTAATATTATATTTTTTAAAAAGGAAAATTTTGAAAATTTTCAGTTGAGATCAGCTGCCCCCCCCCTTTCAACATTCACGTTTAAAGTTTGCATTAAGTGTTTGGAAGGACCATTACCTCCCGGGCAAAAACCAAATCTTTCTTTTGAAATTTTTTATCTTCGAAATTTCAGATTTTCTTTAAATTATAACATTTTTTCTTTTTTAAAAATTTTTCCTTCTTTAATTTCCCAAAATTTTTGTGTTTTTTTAATCAATTTAAACATCAAATTGAGATCTTCTGAAAAATGCAATAATGAATTTTGACAGGGAATAACATTAAAACATCTGAAACATCTTGCCAAATTTGCATGTTATTAAGTGAACAATTGTAAATATTTTTTCATTGATAACAACCGCCTTGGTCAACGTCTCTCAAAATGGCGTCCATTTATAATTTACATCACGAGGATGAAAAAGGGGACATGTGTGCCATTCCCAGAACTATGTGATATTTGACGGACAATTACACAAAAACGATTAAAAATACTTCTTTGAAATTAATAACTGTTATTAATTGGACATTTGTTGATTTTTTTCGTTAACAACAGCCGCCCTGGCCTGCCTGTTTAACAATAGTGACCATTTAAAGATTACATGATGAGGATTGAAAGAAAGCGCCTTACCAAAAATAAGTGATTTTTGACGGGCAATTACAAAAAAACAACTGAAAACACTTCCATGAAATTAATAAATATTATTAAGAAAACATTTGATAAAATATTTTTGTTAATAACAGTCGCCTCGGCCTGCCTTTTCGAAAATGGCGAAGGTTTAAACTTTACTTGACCAGCTTTGAAAGAATGTGCCATTTCTAATAACTAAGTGATCTTTAACGGGCAATTAAACAAAAGCAAGTAAAAACAGTTCCATGAAATTAATAACTATTATTAAATGGACATTTGTTAATATTTTTCGATAATATCAGCCACCTCGGCTAGCCTCTTTTAAAATGGCGACCGTTCTAATTTACATAACTTGGTTTTTAGAAAAAAGCGCCATTCCCAAAACCCAAGTGATTTTTGACGGACAGGTACACGAAAACGACTAAACAAATTTCTGTAAAATTAATAACTATTATTTATCTATTATTTATTGGACATTAGTTGATGTTTTTTCCTTAACAAAAGCCGCGTCGGCTTGCCTGTTTTAAAATTGCGACCGTTTAAAATTTTCATAATGACGATTGAAAGAAAGCGCCTTACCAATAGTAAGTGATTTTTGACGGGCAATTACACAAAAATAACTAAAAACACTTCCATGAAATTAATAAATGTTATTAAGGGGACATCTGATAAACCAGTTTCGTTAATAACAGTCGCCTCAGCCTGCCTTGTGGAAAATGGCGAACGATTATACTTGAAGTGCTTTGAAAGAAAATGCCATTTCTATTAACTAAGTGGTCATTGACGGACCATTAAAAAAAACAGAAACATCTCTGTGAAACAAATATATGACTTGAAATAAACAATTGTAAATATTTCTTCGTTGCCCCGAATTGCCTCCCTTGTTGGACGCGCAGTCAGCATTCGAAGCGTCAGCGCTGGATGTCATGTCAGAGGTGGCGCGCAGGGTGAAATGATCCGGACAGGAAATGACCTCTGGCATATGCGTAACCGCGACTGCTAAAAATAAGACTCAAGGGACATGAAGATAAGTCTCACAGGAAGCCAAGTCAGGCAGCCAGATCTCTGGCATTTCCATATCATGAAACACATCACTTTCCGGCTTTTGGTCCAAAGCATCCATGCGCCACCTCTTGACAGGTTAAGTAACATAATAGTGAAATAATATGAAATGATTAATTGTTATTTTACATTATAAATGGCAAACGAGTAGTACAATTGTTACAGCGTAAGTCACTACTACTATTAGTACATACTATTTATTCCTTTTACTACATAAAGAACATTTTTACGGTTTTTCTACTTTTGAAAACTATTGTTAAAAACTTTTTATACACTATCTCTACCTAATTTTCAACACATATTCCCTTGAGTCATGGAATAAATGCTTATAATAACCTTTTCTTTACTTCTGAACAAATAAATGAAGGTTTTATTCATCTTCAATAATGTCTGATAAAGAATAGTACTTTTTGACAAATAAATAAACAATATGAATTATAAGGAATAATATTATTTTACACTTAGAACATGTTTCAATAAATTTATACTTAAAGAACCGTTTTAAATCCACTAAATAAATAGTTATTTAACTTAACATCCTATGCGCACGTTTCGGCCCCGTTCAGACCACCGTGCGACGTCGAGGACGAGGACGGGCGACGCCAACGACAGGCAACGATGACGACGGGCGACGCCGAGGAGATCAGGCAACGCTAAGGCGAGGACGGGCAACGCCGACTACGAGGACGGGCGACGGCGAGGACGAGGACGGGCGACGCCAACGACAGGCAACGACGACGACGGGCGACGCCGACGACGGGCAACAACGCCGAGAACAACACCAACGTCGAGGCAGGCGACACCTACGACATGCGATGCGTCAGTGTCAGGAAAAGGAATCAGACAATCGGCGATTTGAAGAAATGTTTCCTTAAGGGCATGAACGCTTTATTGGATTCAGGAGGCGACAATAGCTCCGATATTAGCCAGCGCAAACAAGCATAAGACGACGGGCTCCTAGCCCAGCAAAAGCAGTTCGTGCGCCACGTGTCCAGCTCCCGGCTGCTGGCGGATGGCTGCCGGTTGGCTGGCGGGCGCTGGGCGGCGCTGGGTCGGCGCGCCGCAGACCCGAGAAACGAGCACTGGGCTTCCGCGCAGAGGCGGCCACGGGCGATGGCGCGTCGGCAGGCGACATGCCTTTCGTGTTCAAGCGCTGACAGGCTTCATGAAAGCCACTTCCACTCGGCCGCGTCCACACAGCGACGCGCCCCGCTGCCCCTCCACGAGGCCACCTGAGTGCGCGCCCGCCGCGGGGAAGGGGGCGGGGCTGGGGAAGGGGGAGCGGCCCTCCCCGCCGTCTGCGCAGGCGCCCGCCTGACGACGGCCTTTGGGGCGGAGGGCCCTCCAAATAATCAGCTCGCCTTCATCTCCACGAAGGAATTATAAAGGTATACACGGAGGCGGGTTCCGGCGTTTTACACAAGGGCACGTTTGAGAGACGTGCCAGTTTTACCCCTACGGTTTGTGCATGTTTAGTCGTGGCGGGGTGGAGCGGTTAGCATGCTCGCCGTTCATCGCTGGGTCCGGGGTTCAAGCGGTCGATCCAAGTGGAATTTATGGTAGACAAAGCGGGTTTGCGCCAGGTTTTCTCGGGGTTCTTTTTTTCTTCTATCATTCGACCACTGTCCCGTCATCATTCATATCACATTTTTATTATAATTACGTTCCCATCTCAATCATTCTCCCATTTCAAGGTATGGACATGATGCATAGGCATGGATATTGTAATGTAGAGTATTTGTAGTTCGAAGGCTCTCACAAAACTGGCACTTATCGTGAACATTCTTGTTCCCACTGTAGGTGAAAGTGTAAGATCTTAATTATAGTTCTCACATTATCTAATTTTATTATCAGACCTGTTGGACTTGCTGGTATCATGTATAGATACATTGAGCAATTAATTACGATTGTATTTGTAGCAATGGAATTAAAAGCACTAATTCTCCACTTCAAATCATTGGGGTAGAGGCGTTGTGGCCCCATTGCTCCATTCGTTTCTCCTTCTCCTTTCGAAGATGAGACGAGGCAAGTACGGCAAAGACGAAACAAGTTTGTTACTGCTTAAGTACTTAGAAAATGTGAACTTAAATGCAGAGTTTTACGATAGAAGTAAGGAAATAAAGCTATAAGACTTGTTGGAAAATGCGGAAGTCGATGAAAGCAATTGAAAGATACAGATAATTCCTAAGAACAGAAAACAATTATATATTCATTCGTAAATCTGCCAAAAATTACCAAACACTAGATTAATTCGACTAGTTGATTGATTTAAAGATTTAAATCAATTTCCGCTCCGCACAACTCGTAACATGTTTGTTCTCGGGTCATTTTCTGGAGTTTAAAATGTCACCTTTGTGTAGGTCGCGTTTAACTACTACGTCATGTAGCGACCACTTGGATTGTCTAGCGTTGGAGTAACTGTAGGGGGAACACAACACGTAAGGAGAACACAAGCACACACAAACATCTATGCCTGAGGTGGGATTCGAACCCGCACCCCATCGATATGAGGCAACTACGGCCCATCAGCCTTAGCGTCCTTAATTGAAATGATTGAAGGCGTTGTCATTGTCAACAATAGTATTTATTTCAATAATAGCAGCTGTCTGGGAGTCACAAGGTAGTCGTTTTTGTGACTCCCAGACAGCAGAAAACTGATGATGATGGCTAAGCCATCGAAAGCTGCTATTATTGAAATAAATACTATTGTTGACAATGACAACGCCTTCAATCATTTCAATTATGTAAATGTCAACTACAACTCACCACTGAATCAATATACTTAGCGTCCTTAGCCTTAGTGTCTCAAAAGAAGGGCTAGTGGCTTCTAGAGAGAAGCCTACGCACTAATCAGTGTTTGGCATTAAAAGACGAAGATGCATTAAATTATTTTCATTTCATTATTTCTCATAAACTACGTAAATCATTTTACTTCCACTAGAAAAAAACAAACTTCAATACATGCACGGAAAATAAATTTGTTTTCAATACGAAGTTGAGTTTTCATTCCAGTCGAGTATTTCCCCGGTAGGAATTTTTGAAACTTTGAAGAGGCATTACTTAAGAAAATTCACTTATATTGACGAGATGATTATGAAGTATAATTTAATTTTAAAAGACAAATACATCGCTTGGACACGTGTAATCTGAACGTTAGTTGTTTTAGTTTTTCTGTGAACTGCTGAGTTCTGCTTATAATTTCGGTTAAGAATTTTCAAGCAGGCCAGAATTTACAAGCTTTTGGATTTAAGAACAATTATACTTATTTAATGTGGTAATAAATAAATCGCGATCCAAACCATTAATTTTAGTAGGGTGCAATTAAAATTAACGAAAATTACCCACAATCAAGTTTTATGAAGAGCCCATAATACACGATAATACTTACATGTACAAACAACACGGATTAACTACCGCATTTGCAATCGCATACAATTATATTCTCTACCATATACGATTATTTCATATATCTTATTTCAACAACAAACCTTTTTTTAACAGAATCGTTGCTTCGCAAAAACACATCCGCATGATCACAATGCAGCTCTGTTTGCGGCTATCATTGTACTTTTACATAGTATTTTCTGAGAAATCTTAATTATGTTTTCCTAATACAATATCATTGAAATCATAAGCCGCAATACGTTCATAACTGTCGCCAAAAATATTCTATAACCACTTTAGTTCATGAGAAGTTCCGTTTGGCAGATGAAATTGATAAGACGCAATAGGCAGAAGAACTGATTGGGACATATATAAGAAGATTATTTGATTAAATCATTGTTACAGCAATGCAAGTATTGGGACCAGTCCGCCCCCACTCGCCTGTATCTGTACTAGAGCCGCTCGTGCCTGAGCACCTACGCTGTTGTTGTTGTTGTTGTTGTTGTTGTTGTTGTTGTTGTTGTTATTGTTGTTATTGTTGTTGCTGTTTCTCCTCCTCCTCCTCCTCCTCCTCTTCATAATCATCATCATCCACCTCCCCCCTCGCCAGTACTACTGAAGAAGCAGCGGGCTACACTGGTGGGGCCCGCCGAGCAGCGCTGGAGTCAAGGCACGTCAGGGGACCGCCCACTTGAGAAGGCTTGGATTAAAAGACCCATACGCAGATTAATTGATCAGAATTAGCGTGAACAAAGGAATTGAAAACTTGTGATAAGAAGATGAATGGTTTAGAACAAGCCACAAGTAGGGATTTAAAATATTTAATTTATGTGCAGATGGGAAGATGAACAGGCGCGTAACAGCAGATGAGTATTTGAGTCAATGAGTTCTCACCGCCTCGGACCGAACAGTCTCTTTCACATGGCAGCCACGGACAGGGTGCATCCGCAATATTGGTCCACGCGCGACGATTCAGATGGCATCTCGCTTCATATTCGCAACCGCCATTAACATGCAACGCACTGCCTTCGCCGCTGATTAAAAAGTGTCCGCTGATGAATCGACCCCACCTCCGCATTCCCACTGGCGCACGCACTCCCGCGGCCCGCCCCTTGCCTTCCTTTCCCAGGCTCCGGGGCGAGCCCACCCCAGCATCCGCCCCGTTCCGTGAGCATCCAAGGCCTCGGCCGGCACGAGCACGGGGAGAAATCAGCATCGAAAGAATGCATCACGCGGAAACAGACGTGTGTCAAACAATGGGCCTCGGCCCACCATCAACAACCCACGCACGTCTCGTCGACGCTTTTTTACAATTCAGATAAATGAACAGGTGTGGCTTGACCACGTGCATTTTTATTGGCAGAAGCCTCTTTCGACCACAATGTGGCCATCTGCAGATTCTACACACACTTAAATATGCAATATAATTAATCGTATTGTCAGTTATATTTAAAAATGAAAGTGATCGAAAGATCTTCCTATACATAAAATGTATGAGGTCGAAGCACATCTGTTCCATTATCAAAGTAATGTGGCTGCATTAACAAAACGTGTTCTACTCCGGCTCAGTTGCAGGAACCCACTAATTGGATATTAATTCCATACATATCCATCGGAGGTTACACCCCCGATTTCACTGAATTTCGAATATGTTGAAAGGGATGAAGGAAAGAATCACGCGTTTTTTTTCTTTTCAGGGAAAAATGATTTAATGAATTAAAACAATTCTCCAAATTCAGAGCGAAAACATGATTTTCATGTTTCGAAGCACAATACTAAATACTTTCGAAAAAGTTAAGTTGCAAACTATTTGCAGTATTTTTGAAATCTCATTTCGTCATTGGAAGTAGTTTACCTCCTTTTACGAAAGAATATGCAAAGCAGTATAACCACATTTTTACGTGTGCACTTTTAATGCTATTTCACTAAAACGTGCCTCTGATGAAAAGAAACGTACACACCAAAATCTTGACTTTCAACCTACACAATATATTCAAAATTCAAAGATATCGGCGAGAATCTTGTTAACTTGTATGTACTCAATTTGAGATGTATAACGTCTCAAATACTGGAACTCTGAACCGTCGCTGCAAATGTGGAGAGAGGTAGAAACGGACTACAGCATTGTTTTTCCCTATCATTACTTAGATAAGGAGTTATCGTTTCATCAGTTAGGACTTATTAGAAACGTTCCTTATCTTAAGTGACAGTTTCGACTGATCGCTTATTCGATATTTACAAAATCGTTGTATGGCGTAATTGTTTCGTCGAAATTTCGAACTTCTCTTAATATTAAGTACACCCTTTATTACGTGGAAACGTATCTGCCTATATACAAAATAATTTAGCAATCTAAGCAACCTGGAGAATGTTGTACTAGTTGTTTTAAAAAGACGTAGCCATCACTCCTCTGAGATGAGGATTGCAATTGAGTAAATGTTTAAAATACTATATAAGCCCTTCCCACATCTCAAAAACTGAAAACATTTGAACACTATGTTGCAGAAAGTATTAATATATTGATGATTAGATGTAGAATTAGTTCTTAAATATTTACATTCAACTTATATTACAATATAACAATATATTTATATTCAATCATTATATTTACATAAAACCTTCAACTATTTTGTAATTTATTCACAGGTCCATTGGTGTTCTAAGTTTGTTGGAATAGCTTTGGCATGCGTCTGGCAAGCGTCACCACGGGTATTACTTTTGAAATAGAAGAAGAAAGCATTACGATTCCATGGGACTTTCCGCTTAATTAATTAGAGATGTGCTGCAGGGCAACAGTGCGAGACGAGTTCTGAGTAGCAAGCGAAATGAAACGGAAAACATGTCGACCAATGGAAAACGCGAAGTAACGGGCAATAAGCGATGCGTGGGCATGAAGCCAACGAGCTGAAAAAGGAACAGCAAACTGGTATGCCAAATGCAAATAAGCAAACTGCGCGAGACTGATACAAATTTTTGCCGCATGCAGGAATCGTTCACCATGATATTCATGCAGATATTTCAGTATTGTTAATATGTAATGTACTCGCGTCTTTCACACATCCTTTTCACCCTTGCGTCACATACGCGCTCTGCATGGAGAATGCAGTGACCATGTGATCGCTGGAAACCTTTCCTTCCTTTCCTGACTCCAGTTCAATACGAGCCGCACTACTGAGAGAGAGAATGCCTAAATATTTCTTTTGTTTTGTTTTTTTAGTTCACAAGTGGAATTTTGTCGTTCAAAGGGGGATACGTTTCTCAGATTTTGACGAATAATAATAACAATAATAATTACAACAATAACAATAATAATTACAACAATAAAAATGAAAACATTTGATGAAAAAAATTAAAAGTTTGGTTCCAACTGAACTTTAGGTTTTAATAATTTTGAAAAGTAAATAATTGAGTAATAAATGTTACATATTTACTATTGCATTCCTCGTACATTTCTCCACAATACAGTAGTTTTTCAACTTAATTTGCTACAATACATTTTGAATCAGTGTGCATGTGTCGTCTACAAGTAAAATATGGTCCTTAAGAGCCATCTGGATTTAAAAAACAGTATAGTCACGAATAGGCTAGTTCGAAGACAAACGCTGTTCTTTGAAAATGTTTATGAATTCATTTAATGTTCATTAAGTCTGTCAAATAATGAAGCCACAAATGGGTGACCGCAGCTCAGAGGTCAAACTGTTAACCTCAGGGACAGTGGCTAGAATGCCATCAATCTGCGTGGTATTTGTGGTGGATAAAGAGGATTTGTGGGTACATATCTCGGGATTCTCTCATTTCCTTTCTCTCCCATTCCGCCAGTGCTTTGAACATCATTCACTTCTTTTATCGTCATCATCTATCGCGACGAGATGATGTCGGGTCCTCATCTATTCCACCCTTTTTCGTCCCAATTTGTTTACAAGGTAAGTAGGGGTTCCCCAATATCTTTACGAGGGCTTGTTGTGAAAGAAACGAAAATATCCATTCCTGAATACCTAACGGAACGTGTAAGAACATGAATAAGGAGAATCGCCACTGCGTACTCAACGAAGTCTACCGGAGTATTCCGGCATTCCCCTCGCAGATCGCGGCCTGCAGCCCACTTGTGCATAATTGCATCTGTTGAACGAAAACCCGAAAAAATTCATTGAGTTGTTTGAATTCTCTTTCAATTCATACGAATGTGTAGTTTTGAAAGCTCATAATTACAAAACGAATTTTGCTTGGTGTTTTATCGTACAACTGGATTTTCCAAACGATTCCAAAGGAAACTATTTTCTCAGCGATACCTGCGAAATTATTATTGCATCACTGTACAGGCGTTTATTTTATACGCAAAAGAGGAAACGCGAGTTTTCGAAATTTCAATTTTTTAAAGGAAAATCGGATCTATATCATTTTTATACGTGCACTTAGCTCTATCCGAGAAGGAAATCGGAACCATTTGTGAGGAATTTTTGAAAATGTCCCAGGGATTTATGTAAAATACTCATAAAAATAAAATATCCGTTTCAAATCCACTGGGCCTGGAGTGCGGTCATAGATGGGGGAATTTCCATTTGGGGCAAAAATCTTGTGTATGATTTAGGCGCTAGTAACGTTCAGAGACAGATAAACACACGGAGTACAAATGGTTAATTGTTTTCATTCTCCTTCATAATATTATATTTTGCTAACATCTTAATAGTTCTGGTTTGAAGTGCAAGTACTTAGACGTTCATTAAAAACAACGTAACGTGCGAGAAAAAAGTATTAATAATAGAGCAGTTTATAAATAAAAACGAGTCGTAGAGTCCTCGGCCAATAACTATTTTATAAGCCTAGGCTGGAAAAGAGCTACTTTACAGGCGATATGCAGTCCTTAATACACAGATGTGGTAGGGAATGAACAAAAATATGTAGGAGCTACTCACCTCGTTGGCTCGGCGGTCGCGCCAGCGTAGCCACCGGTCGAGGCCGGGCCGCCAGTACTCCAGCATGTAGGCTTCGGCGTACTCCTGGCCCATGCCGTTGCCGAAGCGGCCCTGCGTCTGCACGGCCGTCACGGCGTGCATGGCGCCCAGGTCCACCTGCAGGTACTCGCGAGCCTCCAACGTCACCATGTTGCGCGGGCACCACGCGCCGCCATGCCGGTCATGGCACAACCTGCAGCACACAACCATACAACGCTCAGCACAAACAAAGTTTTAAGCAATCACAGCTTAAACCAGTGCTCGCGACCATGTTCTGCAGTATCGGCCAGAGCACATCCCGTAGCATACATTGATTGATTGATTAGTGGTTCCGTGTAGTTAGTTAGTAGCCTTATTTTACGTGGCGAGACTCGGGCCATCAGGCCCGCTCTTCCGTCTAACCACGCAAATTTCGTTACGCTCCTTTCACCACCTAGCGGAGAAAGGAGGTATTAGCTTGGGCGACGAAACAGGCGGATCTCAATTTTGCTCAGAGGCTTATTTGAGGCTTGAGGATCTTTTACATGCAGTAAATGTGTAAATTGCTAAGGTCGTTAATCCCGTAAGTTTAGGGCGTGTTTCTATCGCGGGAGGTGGTGATCTGCCCCCACTGCGCCGACCTACGTCGGCTTGCGGAGATTCTCCCCATCCAGGTATCTCCCACCAGCGTGGCACCGCACAGTCAGGACAAACTCTAAGCTCCTGACTGGTCTTCCCGCCATGAGTGGTAGTGTAGTGCATGAGAATGTAAGAGTGTGTAAGAGTGAGGATAGAGGAAGGAAAGATCGCGCGGGGTCTGTTGACCGTTTGTTAGTGTACTGCTCCGGCATTCGCCTGATGTTCATCTGAAAAAAAAAGGAAAACTGCCAATGAGAGCAAACGGCCGGTGAAATTCTCCTCCAGACAGCCCGCTGAATTCGCCCTAACTGTCTAGCTAGTGTCTAAAATCCTGCCACTGTCGGAAACCCAGGACCACCCTGTCAGAAACACTACAGTAACGCCAGTTGATGCTCTGAGCTACCTTCGCATTTTTGTGGCAAACACAACGCAACGTACACAGAAGACGAGATACCCGGGATAAATAAACAAATCGTACGCAATTATAGGCAATTTCTTAAGCCCAGATTTTCGGCAGGTCACGCCTTGACGCAATCAAGAAGATTTCATGTATCTGCCGAACATCTGTACATATTACATTGTTTAACAATAGGGTAAAAGATCGCAAATATAAATGCAAATAACTTCGTTAGTGTCAATTTTCCAATATATGTTCATTGGCAGAAAGTTATTTTCGTTTCCTCAACATGCCCTTGACGTTCGTAACATTCACTCTGAGACAGCCTGTATATTAAATGATAGTATCTCAATACGTGGTGAATGCTGCCGCATTATACTTCACGCGGCATTACGAAGATACGAATAGAACAAACAAGGAAACGAAGACGACGCACCGATTGTTAGTAGGCAGATTAATAGCCGTAGATAATGGTTTTTTGGAAAGCCATTGACGCCCACCTGCTTTCGCAAAGAAAAAAATACTGGTCGGTTGTCAACGAGTGCGATAACTTCGTCACGGAAGATGGTTAGTGGGTAGATATTCCGGACGGTGGTGGGCACCGGGATCGTTCGTGTCTTTGAAATATTTCCACCACTCCTTGAAAAAACACCTTTGAAGCAGAGGGCCTTTGAATTAGACTTGCCTCACTGGATTGTCACGCCTGACGGTCGCCCCACGACGAGATAACAGGTTCGCTTCTTTTCTATTTTTATACGATAAAGAATCTACTCAGCGTCGAAAAAGAAAATAATATTCACTTCATAACGACATTATTACATTTGTGAAGGTGGAAATTCCGTGTTATCTTTTCCCTTGTATATACTTTACTGCCTGTTAAAAATACTAAATGTAAAATAATCTACAGTTCATCTTGGTCCTCAATTAGGTGCCAAGGTGGTCCTCGCTTTGCGTCCGGACACTAAATGTTATTTTCTCTCCTTGAAAATCACAAACCGGCTTTTTACTGTGTTGATATTAAATAAATAAATAAATACAAGGGTACCCGTGCGAGAACTCCCGCATGTTAAACCCCACTCTAATGTTTTCTAAAGTTGTCGTGAAACTGAAAAATGGGAACATGTGGTCCGCTTCCATCGTAGTTCCCTTCACAAATAGGAATACAGCACTTGTAGACCACGGCAAAATGGTTGCACTACAGACATAAGAAGTAATGTTCATCGGTATCATACTACTTCTAGTTGTTGGTGCGAGAGCGAATCTTGAATTAATAAGTATGTAAATAAACCCCGTCACTCTGTGCAAATGGTGTACACAGAAAGCGTAAGATGGAGGAATCTAAACCATCTAAGCGTGACTTCACAAAGATGGTCACCTGCACCAAGAGCTGAAATATAGTTCATGGAGGAATATATTCCTCCTGCATAGGTGGTATTATTAGTATCGATAAGCACTGAACCGGCAAAATTTTAGTGGAATGTCCAAAAATATCTCGTCCTGTAGATTACGATGTGAGGAACATTTGAGTTTTTAAGGCCCTAAAACCCTTTATTTAGGAGTTATTTAACGATGTAGCTGATTGAGTGTTGCGGGGTGCCTTTGGCATTAATATTTAGATGCGTTTGTTTAAACAATTCGTCACGTCTCCGCGAAATTCTCTTTCTTTAGAGAGCTCATTTATATAGACCGGTTGCGAGTGAGAGCCGCAAAAGGTATGTATACTATTGAAATACATTAATTGGTGATTTTGGTGGGTAGAAATCCCACACGCTGCAACTGGACCAAGTTCTTCAGATATATTGACACTTTATAATTTAAGCACATCCATATATAAACACACATGCACAACTAAACTGAAAATACAATCAGTGCACAAGTTGTTCAGTACGGCACATTCTTCCCGCCACCATGTTTTGCGAATACTACGCACCGCCAAGCCAGTATCCTCCGACTGCCGTACACACGCACAGAAACACACATGCACACAATTCATAAATTACACAAGCGTATCCGCATCGATGCAAGCGAGAAGCTATTCTTAAATGAAGATTTTAAGAAATGAAAAAAGGTTGATACTTTGAAAACACGGGTCTACAAAAAAACTTTCTTCTGTAACAAGACCAAAACGCACTGTTTCGATAAGATAATTTGCATTTCAATTCAGATCTAACTTTATAGTATCTGTATCGGCCCAATGTTCATGTGACGATCGTGATTGTAAATGCGTGTTTCCCTATGCATAATATATCTGGCAAACAGGCACGCTCTAATAATAATGGATCCAAATGTAAAAAGTAAAATATATAAAACACAAGTGTTAAGAAAAAATGAAGAAACATGCCTAGAAATATTTCCTTCCCAATTCCTCGCGAAACTTTCCCTCAAGAACGATTCTTCTTAAGGTCCTAGTCCCTCCATCAAGACAATTGGAATGACATGGTATCACTCCAATTGCCTTGATAACGCTTTTTCATTTGAGAAATGTTCTGGTGAAACCGTTCGCCATGTTCGTCACTAACGGTGTCGAGGTTATCCGGGAAGTCCAAATTAAGATTCAAAATAGATAGATGAAGTGACATGTAACATTTCATACTGAAGTATGACCCAATAGAGCATGTACAACTCCGCCATAGTTTTCTGTCTTATGGTTGCCTAAAATATTTTATAGACACGTGTGAAAGACAGACATGCCTTTTTCCAAAATCACTCAACAAATCAACGAAATGTTCATTAACCATTCATTTTCTAATTTGCGGTCGTATTTCTTTTATCTTTGCTTCACTGATCCTTGGGAACTTCTCTCGGAAATACATGAATCCATGCGATGTTTTGTCTGTGACTTTCACAAAGTTTTTGATGAAACACAATTTAATGTGCAGTGGATGCAAGTGCACATTTTTGGGGAATGTTGACCACACTCCTCTGTCGAGGAAGTGATTTAACACGAGTAGGCATTTTTTTTACCACAATAGTGTTTTTTTCTGTCTTTGCTGTCTTACTCGCATAGAAAACAGCAGTGCTTGTGTATCCGAGCTGCATGCTTAGAATTGCTTTATAATTGCTATTACCTTGAGATCACATATATTCCATTTGTCTACCTTTTTCACCTATCGTATATACGAGGTGTCACTGATAAAATTGGCAAGCTCCTGAGCCGCTTCGACATCAAGACAGCCTACAACACGCATATGAAACTCGGACAAAAGCTCGTACGTGTGAAAGATCGCATACCGCCTCTCATGTCGTCAGCGGTATACGAGATCCCATGCAGCTGCGGCCGCAGTTACATTGGCGAGACGGGACAAGCCAGAGAGGAACGCCTCAAGCACATTCGCCATTATAAATACAACAATACGGATAAATCGACCGTAGCCCTCCACGCATGGAAAACTGGCCACGCCATTTTATTTGATGACACCTGCCTCCTAACCAGAGAAGACCGCTGGGGAACTAGAAGAGTTAAAGAGGCAATATAGATCTTTAAACATCCTCAAAATCTCAATGCTGACCAAGGCCTACGTCTCCATGATGCCTGGAAGCATCTATTTTACCAGGACGCCCGACCGAGACCCGACACGGGATCCGCTGTTCCACACCGTCTGATCACGCGCGGTGAGCGTTCGTCCACCCCGCCCGGGGAGCCCGCTCCCTGATTGACCGTTGCACTCTCTCCGCAATGGCTGATCATCCGGCCAATCAGCAGTCAGGAGAGAAACCACATAAAAACCCCGTGCGCACTCCATTTTCGCCGAAAGAGGCTTGATTTAATTAGTCTTTTTAAGATATAGCCCTCCCAGATCTCCACAAGCAGTAATGCTAGAGAAAATGTATCCTAAAATCTTGAATAAATTCCCGCCTCTCCAGCGTAACTGGAGAGGGGAAAATAAAAAAAAATCCATCTTCGCGCAATACTACGCCCTGATGAAGGTCACTGAATGGCGACCGAAACGTCGGCACCTGTGCCCTGGACGCGGCGTCTCCCGGATAGCCAAGTAAGTACACATTCCGGCCGCGGAAGCCTACGCTCCCATCGACTGTTATGTCTTGTGAACCACATATCGGTCACAGGACAGTGAACGTGTTAATCTATGTTACTTGGAGATACTGATGATAGGGGAAAATTCCCGAAACACGTGTATGGCCGAATTTTCTCCGTAGTAAATTGATATTGTCTACTACTTGTTCATACCTCTGCTGTCCTGAATTTATAATCATGGAGTACCATATCTCTGCTATCACTACAGAATTTAGAAGAATCCATTATTTTAGTGACGAAGATAAAAGCTCAGACTGTTGCTTCGACAAATTTAAATCACGAACAAGATCATTGAGATCTCCTTGAGACAAAAAAGTGGTTCATTCGAAGCACTGGAGATATCAGAGGGATATCACCTCCTCTGTCTTCTGAATATCCATCTCCGCAGCATACATCTTAACTCACTGTCACATTTTCAGGTTACCACCTGAAAATGGTGGAAACGGTAATTCTTCACTTCGTGACATACAGGCCTTGTAGTAGATATACATTAGAATATTGCACAGTTTTCTTAGTTTTTGAGGTGATTTCGGCTATTTTTGTCAAACAGAAATAACGGAACAGTCTGTTGTGTGATCCGTTGATTTCCTCCACATCTTGGGAACAGCAAAGGGCATATGTCGTGAACCTTTTGACTAGTTTGTCTCGAGTGTAAGATCACACACAGCATGTATATATGGTGTCCATTTCGTATCGTGGTCGCTAACCTAACACTCAAAATAAG
>CAXIVR010000001.1:123370-194807 GCA_964035755.1 Teleogryllus oceanicus
ATTTTATGTCCAAAGTTTTTTATCTGTATGTCTCCCTCCCAAAATACATTGAACCGGGATACCTGGAACCATGCGTGATATCAAGTCATACCATGCGTACTTTGGGGATGATTTGAACACAAAGGGATGGAAATCAACAAATTTACAACACATTGGGATGATTTTGAATTTATGAATTTACTAGCAAAACTCATAAATCTACACTTAAACTATTTTCACATTAAAGGGGTGTTGACTCGGCAGGGCGCGTATGCTATGTTCTCGATTGACTTGGAGGAAGAAACTTTCACTCTGACTAATAACGTTTCGCAGTCACAATAAATGGCACCACGGCCCATGGGCCGCAGGTCACCAGTTGACAACTCTATCTAAACCGTTCACGACTTTCTCCAAATTAATATTCCCAGATTGATTTGAAGAACCCACGTCCTGTGCGCTTGAAATGGATATTTTGATTCTTGCGGCACTTTACATGAATGATTGATTGTTAGTGATTCTGGGCGCGTCAACTGCTTAAGGTCATGAGTCCCATAAGCATAGTGCATGTTTTCCTCGTGGCGAGGAGGAGGAGGATGGCAATATTCCCCACTGGATGGCGAGATCTGGCACCGACCTACTGTTGGTTAATGGGGTTTCCCAATCAGGTATCTCCAACCAATGGGGCATTTCCAGCGGAAAAATCTCTAAACTCCAGACCGGTCTCCCGCATGTCTGATAGTGTAGCGCATGTTAGTGTAGAGTATGTAAGTAAGGGGTGAGGATAGAACAAGGAAGGAAGGAAAGATCAGCGCGGTCCGTGGCCCTTTTGTTAGATACTGCTCCAGCATTCACTGATGTTGATCGGAGAAACCACGAAAGCTTCAGATCAGAGTAGCTATCCCTGAATTCTCCTCCAGACAGCAACTGAATTTGACCTACTCAGGTAGGAGGCTAGCGTCGAGAATCCTGAAGGCTTCGGATCAGAGTAGCTATCCGGTAGAATTCTCCTCCAGACAGCAACTGAATTTGACCTACTCAGGTAGTAAGCTAGTGTCGAAAATCCTGCCACCGTCTAGGACCCGCCCCGGTCAGAGGAACTGCAGTGACATCAGTTGATGTCCTGATCAACCTCTCCGGTACTTTACATGAAGCCTGACTACATTTTCAAAATTTCTCAGAAAGTGCTTCTAATTTTATGATTAAACTTTGTCCTCATATAGTGTAAGTACAACTTTTTTCCAAAGTCTTCCCACAACTATTGCATTGAAAATAGAGTTTCTCCTTAAATAAATCTGTTCTTCAAAGACAGATTTTGAAATAAAGTTATTTGCAATTTTCAAAATAATAATTATTATTATTGTAGTTTATTGTTTTTATATAGTTGATCTTTAGTTTTCTAACAAGACGATTATCTTTTTTCAGAACCAGAGTGGCATCTATTATGATGTTGACTATGACCAGAGTGATATTTATGGCACAAAGCATCCATCCATACCAATGAATACATATGCCAGCAGAGGATCCTATCACAGACAATAGAACAAAGGAGTGCCAGCGTTTCTTTTAGATGTTCCTAACTCCCTTGAATTGTCTCATTGTAGACAAAAGTATTAATTTCAGCATTCTGAAGATAAAGAATTAGAAAGATAATGAAATAATTGAGAGATTTATGAGCTGCAACAAGACCATTTGAACTATTTGATAATGAAACAAAAGTGAATAATGAAGCTGTGAAATCACAAGAGACTGTTTTGAAAGACCATTACTAAATTCAATTATGAATTTTGTGAATCATAGACGAGTGCTCAATTTTATTCTGATAAAAGACTTCATAGTTCTGTCAGACTAGCAGTGCTCATCAACTTTATCATTTCACTGCACAGCAAGATAATGTGAAAAAATGGCTTTAGATTCTAAGCATCAAAATTAATTTCCTAGTGCATTGTGATGGCATCTTATCTAAAAACATTGCTGCTTCAAAAATATTTAATACAATAAGTGAAGTTAATGAGATGATAATCATGATTGGATAAAATATTGATTTACAATTTGACAATTACTACATATAATAATCCTAATGTAATTTTGAAAAATTAACTTTTTTAGTGTTCAATTTTGTGGATAAGCTGTTTATTAAACAATTTTCAATCCTGCATATTCAACATTGAGCTAAAATTTTTACAAATTAATGTACATACAATCTGTTCACACATCAGAGTTAAGGATATTGTTCATATTTTATTTTGTTCTCCTCATACAGTTTTATTGTGTTCTATACCCTATCATGTACTTGCTTCTGTGAGTAATAGATGCATGTATTACTTAAACAAGAAATCAACATCAATATATGTCAAAAATTATACTTTATGAATAATTGTTTATAACTGTTAAATAGCGTTTTAGCTCAACTTAAATGTCACTGAAGGATGGAGTGAATCACCCTAAGTCAGAAGAACATTTAAACTGAAAGTCAATGATGACAGATTGATATATGTATATGTATAGAATTAAGAGCCTCTTTCGTATGTATATTTTCATTTTAATATAAGATCACAACTATGAAAGAACACCATTTCTTGGCAGGCAAAGGATTATCTAGAACACCATTTTGAAATATGTAATTTCTACATAAAAATAACATAATTCCAGCAATACTGCCTGAACATAAAAATAAACAATTCTTTTAATAACATGTGTAGTTTATTAACAAAAACACAAATGCTCACGTTTTCTCCTTCAGCAAATAGCTGTTAATTTTTCTCAGTGGTAATATATGATCCATTCTTATAAAATAGCAGATATATTTACAACACATTTCGTACATGAATTGCATCGTACATTTAAGATCCAATACGAATGCATGAATTTGCAGCAAACATAATAATTAATTAAGACTACTCACATTCCTAATTTCTTCAATAAAAATGAGTGATAACCCATAGCGTTCTATAATAAGACTGAATCAATAATGTTCTCTTATTATTACCATTGTACACATTTGAGGTTTATCTTTCTTTGGAATCTCATATAGTTAATTTCATACAGTTTACAATCCACATTTTTTAACAAACAAATAATATTCATTGAACTAGGCAGTGGTGGATTTAGGCATTGGCACTGAGGGCACTGGCCCCTGGGCAGCAAAGGGTATAGCCAGAATAAGGCAGTGAAAAGTGCCTCCAAACCAAATGAATAATCATGATGATCATATGAAAGAGAATACAAAATGAGCGTAGATTCACAAAAAATCAGTCGCTAGAGCAATCTGTTGTAGAGATACAACGAAACGTGTTTGCTTGTTTTATTCAGCATCTATTGATGTACCAGACTGAAAAAATAGCAGAGATGGGAAATATAGTTTATCTTGAAGGTATTTTTGTCAACGAATTTTGACACAAATTCATATAGAAAAAATTTGAAATTCGTTTTCGATGTTGATAACGTTAGTCTCAATTTTTCCACCTAAATGGGTCTTATAACATTCTAATATATATTTTTGTCAGATTTTTAAACAATGTGGACAGTAATGAAAATAATTAAACCAATTTTTCAGTTTAAAATTTGAAATTAGCGCCTAACTGTGATTGGAAAAACGGTTTACACCGATTTAAACATGACGTATGAACTGGAAATGTTAGAGGTTATGCATCGATGTCAATCGGAATATCTCTGGTGGAAAGAGATGGGTGGCCTCTTGCGCACTGACTTCAGTTAATGAGCTTCAGGTCAGAATATTGGCCTCTAGTGGAATCTAGGTCATTAGTGACCACTATTGGCATTAACGTAATGGCAATAAATTAACTACGAAGGTGAAACGAAATGGCGATGATAAGGGGTGAAAGGATGAACACAAATACAACCATGCCCACGGCGGGACTCGAACACGCGACCCTTCGGTCCGAGATCACTACGACACTACTGCCTTAGCGACCTCGGCCACGGGCCGACGTGAACTATAAATCCAACATTATCACAGTTACAAGCATTGAAACAGAAACACACACGCACTTTTTTAAATTACATCTTTTATTCCAATTACCTTTCATCGTCTTATTTGTGATCGTCACCGTGGAAAATTGTTCATTTATGCCAAAAATGTTTTTATCACTTCTGCACTCTATGAAACATGCGTCCGACATTTGGTATCGCTTTTCAAACGAAGTGGTCACATGGTTCGTGACGAAACTGGTGCTGTGCAGAAAGTGCAAAAATCGTTACTGGGAGGAGACACCGTCTCTTTCCTCCATGGGTATATCAGGAAGGAAACACATTTGGCACGCGCTAGTTACTGACGAAAATTGTTAAACAGGTATTTTTAAATAGAAATGTTGAAAGAAACAATTTTTGAGTAGACTGTTTATAAACAAATGCGTGATCCGAGTTTTTGAAGAAAGTTTTTAGATAAATGTAAAAACAAAAGGGGTTTCATCATTTTATTTCGATATTATACTTCCATAAAACAAACACTTGTCAGCAAAAGTTACAAATCATCCTGGTAAGTAGACCTTTCAATCATTTTAATATAAACTGCATAAACATTGGTGAAACAAGTTTCTCCAATCACATTTGCGCTAATTTCAAATTTTAAACTGAAAAATTGGTTTTAATTATTTTTTCACTACCGTTCACGTTGTTTAAATATCCGAAAAAATATGTTATTGAATGTTATAAGACCATTTTAGGGCAAACTGAGGACAGTACTCAACGTTATCACGTCGAAAATGAATTTCAAAAATGTATTTTTTCTATATGAAATTGACGTCAAAATTCGTTGACAAAATACCTTCAAATTAAACTATGTTTCCCTCTCTTATTTTTTCACCTGATGCACGCAATAAATGCTGAGAAAGAAAAAACAAAGCAAACACTTTTCTCGTCGTAAATCTGCAATGGGTTGCCCTGGAAGCTGATTTTGTGAATACGTTATTTTGTATCTCTTTCATATGAGCATCGCGATTATCGATTTAGTTTTGGAGGCACTTTTCACGCCTTATTCCGCTACATTCTTTTTAGGGGCCGCTAGTTCAAATCTTAATCCAACTTTTTATTCGAAAGTATTTATTGACAGGAATTACAACTATTGATTCAACAAGAGCACTTGCGCTCGAATAGCTGACTAGCGAAGAATGATATTGTGATTTTTAACAAATTATATATAGTATACTAATTTTTCAGTAGTGTAACTTTCAGCATGTCAAAGCATATCATCTACTTTCTGCCTTACGAAGATACGTCTTAAGAAGAAAAGTTATGTAATTGTGCACTGGAAAACGGTGGGTTTCGGCCTAAAACGTATTGTCGGCCTGGTTATGTAAAAGTGGATAAATCCAATTGCTAAATTTAGGGGTGACCTTGATCACGTGATGTAGCGTTTTTGGTGAGTCCTTGATATCGAAAAATCTATTGACCGGAAAAACTCTGTCTTCCAAGATCAACTTTCCCGGACTAAACCGTTCAGCTGGTTTTTTTTAAATTTTTCCCCCGATCGATCTGAATGAACAAGAGGCTAGGGGAGTTTAAACGGAAATTTTCGTTTTTTAAAGGAACTTTACAAAAACAAAACATAAAATTTTCTCAAAAGGGAAAAAAATTTATAAACTTTGTCCTCGGATAGGTTTTTTCTTAAATTTTGGGCAAAATAATCAGAAGAAAAAACTTCACCAAATTTTATTTTTAAAATTTTCTCCACGGATAGAAGAAAATACCTAAAAAATTCCCGGGTCTCGTTTTTTGAAGACTTGCTTTTTCTAAAATTAAATTTAGAAATAATGCCAGGAACTACGAGCTGTTGTAGAACTATTTTTTATAAAAACACGTTTAATAAATTACCTAATTAAGTAAATAATCATTTAAATATTGTATGGGCATTTTCGCTATTTTTTTCAACTTATCATTTCAAAAAATCACTCATATTTTTTTTGTCGAAAAATCTGTGAGGTGTACGATACGTATTAAATTAATTGATAAAAAGTCCGTTAATTTGATTAAAAAAAATTGACCCACGATCACTTAAAATCAAATATACGTTCCCGTGATTTTAGATAACAGTTTGCGAGTAAAAGAAGAAACAAGCTTTCAAAATTTGGAAAGTTCTTTAATTTTTGAACTTGACATTTAAATCAAATATATCAAGGAAAACCTGCCAAAAACTTCTGTGACAGGGAAGGCATATTGGGGCATAAAAACTCACTTCCCAGACATTGGCCGGAGAAAAAAAATTAAATTTTCTCCAATGGAATTGATGGTTTCTTTAAATGATCCAAAAAATTTAATTTCTGCCATCAAAAAAACCGTTTTAACGAAAAGTCCCCTACAACCAATTCAAACGAAGGGCCTTGGTGTATATCAGCGTTTTTATGATAAAGAACATATACTTTAAACTTTCAAATGAAACAATATGAATAAATGAAACTGTTATTTTACTTGCACATTTTCAAAACGAAAAAAATATTTACACAACCTTGCCTTGATTATATCGAAATGATCTAACAATTCTGAATATCATAATCAGGACGAAAACTTTTTAAATAAGAGAATAGATTTATAAGTTCTACGTTAAACATACTACCTTCTAAATCTAGTTCCTTCACTAAAATTTTATTTATATCCTACGTTCATCACGACCGGCGACATTGAAAATATTCGAATATAATTTGAAATCGTCTTGGTGCCATTTTGCAAATAGCTAGCGCGTAAACGAAGCAAATTCGTATTTAACATTTCGAATTTTGTTGCCAGTTTTCGAAATACAGAGACTGACCGAAAACGAGACTAGCACTGCCGTCTTTACCGTTCTTTGCTACACTCAGGAAAATTTTGGAGCAATTCCTGAGAAAATAATTTTTAATATATAAAATTGACAATGTTCCGAAAAATTACACAAAGATAGAAGACAAAAGAAAAAGACAGAACTATATTTTCGAGAAATTGAACATTACCTTATTTCAAGATGTTACTGATGAACACATTTCATAAAACATCTTCGTAATTGTAGTATGAAGAGGCGAAAAAAATTTGAATTTTCCATTATCAAAAAATCAGGGAAATTTCAAGAAAATCACACCTGCACAATTCCTTACACGCCTTAACGTAAAATTTATTACCCTTTTTGAACATTTTGAAAATGTCCCAGAGGGTTCATGTAAAGAACTTCAAAACCTAAAATGTGGTTCCTAATTCAAGAGGATATGACATTAGCCATATCGAGTGGGAAGATCGTTTGCGATCAATCGATTTTTCGGTATCAGGATCCACAAACATGGATTATCACTACACAACGTTTTAGAGGGAAAAAATATATATATATATATATATATATATATATATATATATATATAATATATATATTCTACATTAATATCTGACAAGATCTTAGCGTCCGGCTTGCTGGTCAATGGGTCACGATATTTTAATCTTATTACCTTTATAATGGATTATAGGATCCGAGACTATACAGCACAGCTGGGAATCTGAAATAGAATGATTCTTTCCTAGTTCATTACTGTTTGGATTGACTAAATGAAAGATCACTTTCTTTCTAAAGAACAAAATTTAACAAAGTTTATTTTACCTTTTTGTTTTTAATTTTAATTTTTTAAATTTATTGTAAATTTAATAAAATGATTTGATGTTATCCTTTGATCAAGATATCTTTGAATTTAATTTTATATCGCGGTTCTTATCTATTCTTCGTTGATGTCCCTCGTAGACTTCTAGTCGAAATATCTTTTAAACTTCCCGTAATCTAAAGTCCAAGAAATCCCTTCTGCCCCTACCCAAAGCTGGTCTCAAACTATCAAAATTATAGCCCCGTTACGTCCTATGACATAGTCCAAAATCTATTACTCGATTCCCACTCCGACAAAGTCCCAATTTATGCATCAATATTCTTACATGCAATCTGCAATATCATTTACTGTCCTTAAAATTTCACGATCTGATAACCGATTCTGACTATCTGTATTATACTGTTCCCCCTCACGAACCTCGATCAGTTCGAAACGCGATGCCGGTCAGAATGAAATCTTCTGCATGATTCACCCTCGAAGACTTGTATTAAACTACCTTCCCTTTTTCTAACATTTGACCGTCCTTCTCTCAGCCAATCCATACGTTCGTTATATTTTGGTGTAGCTGACCTTTCGATCGTCTAAACTTCTTCGCCCAATCCCAAATTTTCTACTTTCGGCATCCAGCCACCTCTTAATGCATTTACAAAAAACAAAAACTACATTTCTATTCACGGTCGTTGCCAGCCCTTGCTCTCGTGATATTTCCTAATGCATGTTCCACCATATAGTCTACAAATAAATGTTAGTTTATTTTCATGTGACATATCGGTATGTCACAATATCAATATATATATATTGTGACGTAACCGAATATTGGATTAAAAAATAAATACATTTATTTTTGTTTACTGTTCAGAAGCGTGGTCCCTCAACCGGGTGCGACCTAAATCACTTCGCACGGCATCTACGCCGCTCCTTGGCGTCGCCGAGCAGGGGTGTAGGTTTAGATAACGCCTCCGAAAACCCCTCAGGACCACCGACCAGGCTCCAGCGGGGGCGCGGCGACCGCTCCGTGTTTGTTCAGGAAGTTGCGAGAGAGAGCGTTCTGGAAAATTCCATCAAAATTACCGACAAGACGCGTAACCCGATTGGGAGCAATATTATTTTCGGCGTAGTAACTTTCGGCCAGTAAATCTTCCAAATTTCGGGAAACTTCTAGAACATTCTGGAAATTGGGGAAAGGTTCGTGGGCGCTGAGACGCGCTGAGGGCAGACAGAAGCGGGGAGGTTTTTTGGACGAGAGGCGGGGACCCCCAAGTCTGCGGACACAGAGGCGGGGACGCTCATGTTGTACGGGTGGGACGCGGAGGTCATCCGAGTTGTGTAGGCCCCGGATAGCGCGGACATGATTAGAGGCGATTTGTGGTATTATCGCACCGCGTTCATTAGATTGAAAAAAAAAAGAACTTTATCTAGTAATGTATTTGTTTCTCTGCTCGTTTACGCCCGCGCCGTGTATCGCAAGTTCGCGATACAAAAATTCGATCTTGTCGTCACCGATTTTCGTCACCGCTACCGCCGACGTCCCAGCTGATGTCGTGGTTAACTCTACTCTTTGAATGGGCAGGCTGCGGGGGGAATCCACCCTCCACCCCAAAAGGGGCGTGCCGTCCAGAAAAAAGGGAGCCCAGCTGTGTTGCCTTTTTGGGAGGCTTCACCCAGGCGCCCTCCGCCCAGCGGTGATTCTAATAATCTGTCGAGCCCGACAGAAAAAACAAACATCATTACGCCCTTAAAACACCGGGACTGTTGTCAACATTCAGAAGGTGCAGGCCGGCATTGGCCCCTTTTTCTTTTATTTGTTGGGCGCATCTCTTTTTGCTTTATTTGTTTTAAGTAATTTGATCGTATTAGTTTTGATTGCATAAAAAAAAAAAAGGGTTTAAAAAAAAAAACTGAGCTCAGATAATAATGTCAATTTACCATTTTTTTAATTTCTCATTAAATTTACATTTTTGTCTTTAAACTTTCTTTCAATTGACCTCACGTAGCCAGTCGTCCACAACCTAAATTTCAGGTTCCCGTCACCTGAGCTAGCGGCAATTACGCACAGGTAGGTAAGGGCCTGAAATGTTTTCCCCAAGTGGGCTCAATTAGTATTTTTGATACCCCAGTAAAACGCCCTCAAATTTAATTTGTCTTAAAAAATATTGTTACTTTTGAATTACTGTGTATTGCTGCACGACAAATTAAATTTGAATTTTTTATAATATTAAGCAAGAAAGGGATGGAAGGACGTTGTAGAGTTAATTATTTTGGACTGTTAATGATATCAGTTGGATTTGTATTCTGTTTGTGAGTGTTACTATTTTTTGTCTTGTGTTGGGGAAAAAATCGTGTGCGCGTTTCAGAAAAACTGTGAAATCGCATAAGTTTCAAAATGCTGGACGAATCGGGTGAGACGTGGGAGGGATGACAGCTCAGGGACAGTCTGCGCATGAAATCACAAGTGATCTCATGCGAGTTCTAACGAAACAAGCAGAGAATTATGAAAATTAAAATCGAATTAAAGACCAGATTTCGGAAGTATGGGGAAATGGACGAAAAATTAATTTGATTTTCAGAACACGAAAAAAAGTGTCAGGAAAGATTTGATAGATTAGATAACTGTTTAGATAACCAATCCGAAAACTTGTAAAATTGGAAGAGTTCGACCATGAAATCGGATCACTGAAAATCAACTCGGGGTATTTGCGAGAAATTGAGAACCCCGTTGAGAAGCTAGGTCAAGAATTGGGGAATTCAAGGACCAAAACGAAAGAAAATTTAAAAACCTACAGTCTAAATTCACCAGAAATTACGAGCATGCGACAATAAAATAGAGGCGTGTTGTGAGTCAGTAAATGGAAACATTGCGGGTTACGGCGAAATGAACCCAAAATTCACTCGGTTGGAAACAAAACTTCACTCTGAAGTTAGTCAAATTCACGAAAGGTAGAGAAAATTGAAAAGATAGGTGATAGTAGTGAGGAAAGTTTCAGGGAAAGGAAACTAAACTAAAGAAAGAAATAGATAAAAATGTGATTAATCTGGTAAGGAAAAGTAAAAAAGAAATGGAAAATCATCCAATTACGAACGCGTCTGCTGGTTCTGGATTAAAATTTCGTGGGCTCCTCCTCAGAATCTTTGCTTTTCTGGGAAATCGGACGAAAACCCAAAAAGTTTTTTGATCGTGCCAAAATTATATGATTTGACAAAGGCGGTACCGCCTCACTTAAAACCAAGATTTATGCAGGAACTTTTACGGGTAACGCCGCACAGCTCACTGCGTTAACACCTTTTCCGCAGACTTACGGGGAATTCCGAACTCGTTTTCTTTCACGTTACTGGGGAGAGCGACGTTACGAGTTCGAGAGAAAAATTTCGAGTAGATGGGATGCGAAGAAACAATCTATTTAGATTACGCCATGGAAAAAATTTCGGCTTTTAAAACTTGTGATCCGACGCAGATGATAAAAGATTACCCTGGCTCCTAACCGCCCTTTCCTACTTACGTGCAAAACCTTATTAACAGTGTAGATTTGACAATCTTGATCATTTTCAAGAATTGCTGGCGCAATTTGATAGAACGGGGTCAAACCCTTATGAAGAGAATTGGGACCGAAATCACAGGTTTTCCCCCGAGAAGATAATCGGAACAGGCAATCGGGGCGCCGGATGATCAGGTCAGAGGAATGGGGAACAACTCCGTCCGCCACCAAACTCAAATGACCGTAATAATAACACAACTAGTGGAATGGACATCAGTTCCATAAGACGAGTCCGTCAAACTAGAACCGTTTGGGCTTTCTGGGTATCTGGTTCAACGAATTATCTCAGGATACCAATATTCAAACTGTGTCAGTCAATTATCCCTTTTTGACCTAAACGACGACTTGAATGAACCTGTCAGAGAACGAGCGAAAAATGTCCGGTTGTGGAGTTTCTTATTGAAAATCTTAGTGTTCAAGCTTTGATAGACCCCGGCAGTGAAATCAGTGCAATTTCTAGGAAGTTCTACTCAAAACTATTAAGCGGCGCATTCCAATACCAACTCTGCCCACTATTAAATGTTTTGTTATTAGTAGGAAAGAAAAAAAGAAAACCCAATACTATCAGGCTTTGCTTTTTTTAAAAAATCGGGAAATTTTTTTTTGATTGCATGTTTGATCATAGAGATCTGAATTACGACGTAATACTTGGTGATTTTTTACGGGAAAATAATGGAGTAGTGGATTTTCTAGGAATCTTGGAGCTTCGGTGAGAATAGGAAATTGTAATCAAGGACGACGGTGATGACAAAATAAAAAATCGGCATTTCATGCGCGTCCTGGAGTATGGGGATGACGTGAGTGGGTCATAAGCCGTGCCGCATAATGACTTTTCTGACCACGAACGGTCCAGCTCAAGAATGCTTCTCAAATATGTAAATGTTTTTGATCGTCCTGTACGTCATAAAGACTTTTGCTTTAATTTCGGGTCACGATGATTCACCTTTTAAAATGAAAAATTACCCCATTCCACAATCGATGAGGGGAAGTAGATCAAACTGTTAAAACTATGCTTAGCGGGGGTATAATTGAAAGATCTGTAACAGCTTATTTAACCCATTGTAGTGGTAAAGAAAAAGACGGGGGAAAGGGATTTGTTTAGATGCTCGACGGATCAACGAGGTTACTATCCCGAAAACGAGGCACCTCAGAACACTGATGAAATTTTATGGAAATTTAATAAAAAAATTTTTTCGGCTTTGATTTTTCAAGCTCGTATTGGCAATTTCAATTCACCAGACGACAGAAAATTCACGGGATTTTGACAACGGTTGACGTACGTCTGGAAAAGAATCCCTTTTTGGTCTGAAAAACAGTGGAGCAGCCTTTTGTTGTTGTCTCGATGAGAAATTAAGGCGACGAATCAAACAATTCGTCACCCTTATATCGACGTATTGTAATTTAATCACAAAATTTCAGGAACATCTCGGTCATTTAGAACAGTTTTTGGGAATGTTTGTCGGTACACCCATGAATTGAATTTTAATAAATCACAATTATGCACGCGAATTTCATTTTGGGTTACCGCGTTAGCACAGAGGGTGTACGAATTGACCAGAGAAGGTCAATGCCATAGACAATTTCACGCCCAAAATGCCAAGCAATTAAAAGGATTTTAGGCATGTGCGTCTATCAATCTAGATTTATTCCAGGTTACGGGGTTCTTACACCTCTCGTAAACCTATTAGAAAAGGAACAAATGGCACTGGACAGATGAGCATGAACAGACATTAAAAATTAAGGTAGCTTTTCGCCAGGCCATTACAGTAAACCCGGACTTTTCCCAGCCATTTTATTTACAGACTGACAGCTCCAACGTAGGATTGGATGTGTTTTTTCACAGCCTGATAAAGATGATCCAGGTCTAAAATTGTTGGGGTCGCTAGCAGGGTATTGAGGTCTGTGATTGCAATACTCAATTACAGAGAAAGAGGTTTATCAATTGTAGGGCTTTACAGAAAATGCTTGGGTACCTGGCTGGTAGGAAATTTTATATTATCACGGACCATAAAGGTTAATTTTCTTAAAACGCTGCCACTGCACCAACGCCAGATTGTTACGGTGGGTGCTCTGGCTACAATAATTGACTTTGAAATCCGGCATTGTCCCGGAATTAATAATCCTATTGCAGATTTTTAAGTCGGTTTCCCTACGCATCAAATCAGAAAGTTCAGAATGAACAGTGTATTTTATTAATGCCATTAATTTAAATGTGACCCTATTCCGGAAATGCAGCTAGAATCTTCAAGGTTACAGGAACAAGATGCCGTTATTGTAAAGCAAAACTATTTTTTCAGAATTCTTAGATCAAAATGACCCACTTTTCGAAAAGTTAAATCAAAATCCTGGCTTAGTTAAACTTTCTAAATAATTTTGTTATGTTCCGAACAAAAAACAGCCAGATGAGTATCGTATTTGGGTACCTACAGAAATACTGACAAATTAATTACCATTTCACCAAAAGCACGGGCATTTCGGTGAAATAAGATCCTAAAAGTACTAACTTTCCATTACTGGAGGCATGGCGAGACAAACTAGAGCACGGTCTCGAAAAAGTTCACCTGTCAGAAGACTAAATATCCTAATAGGATTATGAAGGCCGATGCAACACGTTATCGCATCAGCCCCAAATGAATTGGCCTGCCTTTATCTGTACGGACCTTACCACTGCGAGGTACGGTTACAAACACATCCTCGTAATCATTGATCTTTTCTAAATTTAAAAGCTCTATCCGATAACGAGACCTACTGCAAAAATTGTTTAAAACGATTGATCCGGTTTTTTTCAGACTGCAGGGTCTTACCAGAAAATTTTAAGCGACATCCTCCCAATTTACCGGAACGTTTTGAAACAAACACTAGAAAATGAAGGAGTCTCTGTTAATTTTTCCTCCATCAGACATCCTCAATCTACCGAGTGAGAGGGTCATGAGAGAAATCTCACGTTTTTTCCGAACTTACATCCCCAAAATCATAAAGAGGCCTCTACTAATTAGTAACATTAAGACTGGGTTAATATTATAGAACATGATTCTATTGGTATGACGCCGATGAGGCGCATTTCGGGAAAAAAACCTAAACATTCTTTCCTTTGTTGGCCCGATTGCGGACAGCAGGTCCCTAATTACGAAACCGTTGCGGATTATATTAGATAATATCACTAAGAATGCCAGGAAGAGGGGAAACCTCGTAAAGAACCCCTACCACTTTCACGTAGGTGACAAAGTACTTGTCAGGACCCCCAGAGTTAGTGATCAGCCTGCTGGATTATTCCAAATTTTTCCTCATTTACCGGACCATTTGTTATTGAAACGATTCCGTGCCCAAATGTATGCCTCTTAAAAAAACTTGGATGGGCTCCCAGCAGGGGAAATACAATTTTTATAATTTAGACCATTTAAAGGGTTTAAAATATTCTGTGATTTTTAAACCACTGATTGACAATCTCTGACATAATTCTTCGGTACCTTGGGCTCCGGGACAGTTTTCGGTCTTTCGTGTCGCTGAGAAAAAATTGGAAGAATTTTGATTTAATTATTTTATTCTGATTAAATAGTAGTTAATAGTTCTTTTTGCTTTTATTTAAGTAAAGGGTTGGCAAATTTTTTCTTGAATATTGAATGTTGTTTTTATTCATTTTTTTCTTTAATTATTCACCAATTATGAATCTAATATTCGGTAACGTTTTTTTGTTTTTTTTAACGAGATAAAATCTTAATTTTTTAAAAATTTAAAAATTCTTAAAACCGATTTTATCTCTATCCGAAGGAGGGCAAATGTGACGTAACCGAATTTGGATTAAAAATAAATACATTTATTTTTGTTATTACTGTTCAGAAGCGTGCGTGCCCTAACCGGCGACCTAAATCACTTCCCCGGCCATCTACGCCGCCCTTGGGGTCGCCGAGCAAAGGGGGTAGTGTTTAGATACCGCCTCCGAAACCCCTCCGGGGACCACCGACCGGGCTCCACGGGGGCGGGGGCGGCGACCGCTCGGTGTTTGTTTACAGGAAGTGTGCGGGAGAGGGCGTTCTGGAAAATTCCATCAAAATTCCCGACAAGACGCGTAATCTGATTGGAGCAAAATTATTTTCGGCGTAGTAACTTTGGCCAGTAACAACACCCTCTTCCAAAAATTTCTGAGAAACTTCTAGAACATTCATGGAAATTGGGGGGGGGGGGAAAGGTTCGTGGGGGCTGAGACGCGCTGAGGGCAGACAGAAGCGGGGAGGTCTTTGGACAGAGAGGCGCGGGGGCGCCCAAGTCGTGCGGACACAGAGGCGGGGACGCTCATGTTGCGGGTGGGACGCGGAGGTCATCCGAGTTTGTAGGCGCTTAGGATGCGGAAGTACATGATTAGAGTGCGATTTGTGTATTATCGCACCGCTGTCATTAGATTGAAAAAAAAAAGAACTTTATCTAGTAATGTTATTTGTTTCTCTGCTCGTTTACGCCCGCGCCGTGTATCGAAGTTTCGCGATTACGAAAATTACGATCGTCGTCCCATCTGTCGTCACCGCTACCGCCGACGTCCCAGCTGATGTCGTGGTTAACTCTACTTCTTGAATGGGGGCAGGCTGCGAGAGGGGAAACCACCCTCCACCCCAAAAAGGGGGTGCCGTCCAGAAGAAAGGGGCCCAGCTGTGTTGCCTGTTTGGAGGCCGTTCACCCCAGCGCGTCCTCCTGCGCAGCGGTGATTCTAATAATCTGCGAGCTTTCCCACAGACAAAAAAAACATTCATTACGCCCTTCAGGCTTACTGGACTGGTCAACATTCGAAGGTGCAGGCCGCGCATTGGCCCCTTTTTTTTTTTGTTAGCGCATCTCTTTTTTTTTGCTTTATTTGTTTTAAGTAATTTGATCGTATTAGTTTTAAGATTGCATAAAAAAAAAACAAGGGTTTAAAAAAAAAAAAACTGAGCTCAGATAATAATGTCAATTTACCATTTTTTTAATTTCTCATTAAATTTACATTTTTTTGTCTTTAAACTTTTTTTCAATTGACCTCTGTCACGCCACGTCCGTCCACACCCAAATTTCGGCCTACCGTCACCTGAGCTAGCCGGCAATTACAGCACAGGTAGGTGGGGGCGTCGCAATATATATATATATATATATATATATATATATATATATAATATATATATACATACACACACACACACACACACATATATTGAGACGAGCTCGAATATTCGCACTGGTAACGGACCGGGCCATATACAAGAATTCCCAAAATGCCATCTTGGCGGTCCGCTAATTTGAACGCGGCGCGACAACCACGTCACTCTCTGACGTGGCCACGGCCACGTCGAGCGGAACGCATGGCCACGACTAGGAAATTAGAAAGATAAACTTGGGAACGAGGTCTTGTGATTGGCCGGTATTCGAAAAATGAGGGAAGCCAGCGGAAAGAAATTCTTTCCGTTGAAAGTTCGAAGGGTATCAGAAAAATCTCGGTGGATGACGGATCGCTGCGGAACGCGCCTCACAAATCGTGTAAAAACCGTTATAGCGTCAGGGAAGAGAACCCGATCGTGAGTCACTAGCAGCGAGCTTCGAACGAGATAATTTCAACCGAATACGTGAATAGAACGATCATTGTACTCGTTTTGTTGATGAATAACGACGGAGAAGAAACGTGTATCAGTGGGAGCAAGTTACGTGAATTCCGCGAGGGCTGAATCGGACTCTTTTCCGGCGTACACCGAACAATGTTCTGCATCGCCGCTACGTCACATCACTGAAGCGAGAAGCCAAGGCGATAACCACTCCACAAAACACCGCCAGAGAAGCATTTGTGTTGGGGAAGGAAGACGGGCACAGGGGCGAGGCCGAGGTACTTATCGGCCGAGAAGATTGGTACGGGAACGCAGCGGAACGGGAGGCGGAGGAGCGTGGAGGCCAGGCTACCCCGAAGCAGCGCCAGCGCGCGCCGCCGCGGCCAGAGCAGCGAAAGGCCCGGGAGTCGCACAGGACACGACAGTCGCCACGTCCCCAGCGCCGAAGCGCCGTTCGCAGCACTCGACGAGGCCATTTCACGTAAACCCCTATCAGAGAAGCGTGAGTATCCGTGCGGCAGAACGGTCGCAGAAACGAAAAAGATGTAATCGAACAATGTTAAACCACACTATTCTTTTAAAATCTTTTCAAATATTACGCATTTCAAGTCACATTTGTGAATGCTGGCGTGTGGAACTTATGAATGAAAGCTATGTTAAGAACACAAGTGATTAATTTGCTAAAGCAAATTACAAGTAATTTGTAAAGTTTGTATTAAGTAAATAACAAGTCACCCAGTTAATTAAGTGTTCAAAGGGGTGTTGTAACTAGTAAAATTAACTTTGGTCTGTACTGAGGTTTCTAAGCATTGGTGGTTGAACTGTATTGTGAGTTAATAACCACTTTTAAGAAACGAAAGCAATTTAGCGCAGGGAATTTAAAACTTTGCGTTATTTGTGTCCTTAAGACGAAGGTATTCCTACACCAACTGGTGCATGAATTACAAATTATTTAATGATTGATGAAATAAGGTGATTTGTTTTTATAAGAGGTAGCGAAAACTGCTTCGAATATGCATTTCCGAGCACGAAGGTTGTGTTCTAAATGCGATTATTTGTGAAGGGTTGTTGTTTTTGTTAAATTTATGTGTTGTATTTTTTGTTGTTTCTTGATTTTAGAATATACCGCCTTGTATACCAGAGCCACAAGTGTTTTTCTTTGAGTGTAAGCTGGCCCGTATTCCCCGCCCTACGCATTTTCAGATACTATTAGCCTGATCCAGGCAAACGATTTGAAACAACTCGAGAGGTCTGACGTCGGGACGGCCCACGCGGTGTTACACACCCTTAGGGCTTACGACTCTACTGCAACGACTTGTATTATGCACGGCAGTCGGAGAGAAGGCCAGGACGTGTTCCGTCGCTATATATATATATATATATATATATATATATATATATATATATATATAGCGTGACGTCGCTATATATATATAAGTGACGTCACGGGATTATACGAACCCGTAACGCCACCATAAGCCACGAGAAAAGACCAGAAACAGAGAAATAGGGTAGCGGCGGAGCGATGGTCCGAGAAAGCGACATCTACCGCAGGTTTCGCACCCGATGTCCGAAGTTGCGGATATATTTTCTTGAGAGGGTGCGAAGGAGGAGAAAATTCACGCCTCTAGAAATTTCCCAGGCGGAGACGCATAAATACCGTGACGCACTTCGGAAGAGCTCTCTTACAACTTCGACAGCGACGGCGACTCAACTAAATTCTTCAGCGATATTCATTGGTTAGTGCAGGAGTATAATTTTGCTTGCTTAAGTAAAGCTGATTTAGAAACGCGGTAATAAGTGATAGAATTCAGAAGCGAAGTGCATGTACATTATTAGCACTAACATCACGCGAGAAAGCAAGCGATGTGACTGCTTGAACTTGAAATAGTTTCATAATGCAATAAATTCGCGCAGAAGGACTCTGAACGAAATCCAGTATTTAATTTGTACGCCACGACCACGCACGCTCAAAGTGTGGTATGTCGGCCGAGTGCTAGAGTAGTCAATTCAAGTACGTTAGTTATTCAAAGCTGGGAGCGCGAGCAACGGGTACGCGGCAGGCGGCAGAAGGACGACTCAGTGAAGACTCAAGCGTAGGCGAGAAGGACTTGGACCACATACGTGGATGGTACGAGCCGAGGTCGAGAGATAATATATTATAACACGCCCACCTACTACCTTCCAGCCGGTGGCGATGAAGCGTGAAACTATGAATGCTCGTGAAGCGAGTTTTAAATTCTCAGGAAGCAGGATCTTCGGTATGAGAAAGGTCTGAACCTTGACACAATGAATTATATAAAATTCGGGTAAAATGAGCATATATTCAGTAAAACAAATTACACAGTGGCACAAATATACAATAAGTATGTATTTTACGTAGATGGTCACTGCAAAGAAAACAGAAACAAAAGAACAGAAATAACACAACCATAAGAGAATGTATAGGCGTCCCCTTTGACTGCCTGATTACTTTAATACGCACTATTTACAATACTTTTGCTTTGACCTCCTTCTCAATTACTTCGTGTACCTCATTTAACTTTTGTTAATCTAAAATTTTCTCGTCACGGCCCTTTAAGTGATTCTCTACAATTATTCTATTATAGACTTCACAGAGGTCAGCCTTGAGCTGCGCATTTATTACAATGCTGTTAACTCTAACACAATAATAAACGTGAACACACGTTACTAAATCGTACCCTTTACAAAATTACAGCAACTGATTATCCCTGATATCATACAATGGACACAATACTTTCAATAAGATTACTTTTACATTACATAAAAAATTATAATTTACTTTAGAAAGGGTATGGCAAGGTATGGCATTCAACGAATTTACTGGTGCGTACAGCGAATGAAATCAAAACTGCCGCTCATACGTTCGAAATATTTCCCAGTAACTATTTGTAACTTTCACCTATTTTAGGACGCTACGCCTGGTGTTTAACGCTACACAGTTTCCCAACAAATTGTCGCATAGAAGTTGCCAGTTCTTACCTCGACATTTCCTTCCCGCTCGCCGTCAGTTAACCTTGGGGTTCGGCGCTCGCAGTCCTCGCCACGTCACTCGACTGGTTTGATGTCCCGCGGTCGCACCTCTTCTTTCGCTCGATCTCAGGATGACGCCACACGTCCAAATTCCAAACCTTTCTCGTCCTCGGCTCGTACCATCGACGGATTGGCCCAAGTCCTTCTCGCCTACGCTTGAGTGTTGGAGTCCGTCCTTCGCCGCCTGCCGCGTACCCGTTGCTCGCCTTCCAGTTTTAAATAACTAACGTGCTTGAATTGACTACTTCTAGCACTCGGCCGACATACCACACTTTGAGCGTGCGTGGTCGTGGCGTACAAAATTAAATACTGGATTTCGTTCAGAGTCCTTCTGCGCGAATTTACTTCGATGATGAAGCTATTTCAAGTTCGAGCAGTCACAACGCGATCTTACTCGCGTAATGTTAGTGTAAATGCTTTACATGCACTTTGCTTCTGAATTCTATCACTTATCACGCGTTTCTTAAATCAGCTTTACTAAAGCAAGTAAAATTATACTCCTGCACTAACCAATTACTACCGCTGAAGAATCTAGTTGAGTCGCCGTCGCTGTCGAAGTCGTAAGAGAACTCTACTGAAGTGCGTCACGGTATTTATGCAACTCCGCCTGGGGAAAATTTCTGGGGGTGAATTTCTCCTCCTTCGCGCCCTCTCGAGAAAATATTATCCGCTAACTTTGGACATAGGAGTGCGAAACCTGCGGGTAGATGTCGCCTTTCGGATCATGCCCGCCTCGTACCTCATTTCTTAGTTCTCTGGTCTTTTCTAGTGGCTTATGGTGGCGTTACGGGTTCGTATAACCCCGTGACGTCACAATATATATATATATATATATATATATATATATATATATATATATATATATATATATTAGTAACGTCTCGGGATTAGATAACCCCATAACGCCACCCATCAGCTATGTAAAGAAGCCCACGAACAGAGAGGACTAGGGTACGCGGCGGAGCGATGGCTGGTAAACGTGTCATCTGCCCACAGTTTTCGAACTACGACGCCCGAACTAGTGGGTAATGTTTTTCCGGGAGGTCACGAAAGGAGGAGAAGATGCACCCTCCAAAAGTTCCCCAGGCGCGAGTACCATAAGTATCGCGGCGGGCCTCGGGGGAGCCCTCTTTGACTGCAGCAGCGACGGCGACTAGACGGACGTCTCTTTGATTGCGCGCGACGGCGACTAGACTGAGCTCTCTGATTGCAGCAGCGACGGCGATTGTAACTGATAGCATAGGAGTTTATTTTAACTTGGTAGTTTAAAGTTAGCTTGAGAAGCGTATCTTCGAGAGTGATGTAATTAAGATGGAGTGCACAAACATTCTTCGCATTCACAATATTTAAGAGAGCAAGTGAAGTGACTGTTTGACTCGAAATAATTTCAAATTTGTAAAATCTGCGCAGAAGGACATTAACTAAATCCAGCATCTCATATTGCCGGTGAGACCACATGCCTAAAGTGTGGTAGGTCGGCCGAGGATTTAAACAAACTTGTACGACGCGGCAGAAGAAGAAGGACGACCCCAGGAAGAGCGAAGCGTAGGTGAGAAAGACTTGGACTGGAACGAGAATCGCACGAGTTCGGAACGGGAGAAGGGTATGGAAATTGGAGGTTTGGCGGAGTTCAAGCGAAGGAAACGGCTATCGTCGTGGGACAGCAAGCGAAGACGAGTGGCAACGCGGGCGAGCAGCAGAAAATCCCCAAGGTTACCTACAGGCGAGCGATGCGGAACTGTTGAGGTAAAGAAACTGGCAACGTTTATGCGGCGATCAGTTGGGAAAAGATGATAGCGGTAAATACACGACAATTAGTGTTAAAAGTGGGTGAAAAATCTAGAATAGGTGGGAGAAGTATTTCGAACGATGTGAGTGGCAGTTTCAAGTTCATTTATTGCACGTGTCATTAAATTCATTCAAAGAGGCCATACCTTGTACAATTTTACTTAATTCATGATATTCCCTGTACAGTTGGTGTTATCTGGAAAAATCAGTTTATTGTATTGTGTTAAAAGTAATTGTTTTCGTGATATATAAAGGTCAGATTTAAGTAACGTGTACGTTACGTTTAATTGTTTTTCTCTTTAAAGTTCAATGTTATAGTGAGTGCGAAGCGCTAGCACCTGTGAACGGATACCTTAAAACAAGTATAAAATTCATTTTAAAAGCCGTGCACGGAAAACTAGAGTAGAAAGAGTAAAATAACGTGATAGATGACAATTCTGAGAGGAATGAGCAAAGAGTAAATTGTAATTGGTGAAACTGTGTTCAGGCAGTCGAGATGACGCCAATTTTTTTGTTTTGCCTTGTTTTCTGTTTTTTTCGTTGTGTCAAGGGTTCAGACCTTTCTCATACCCAAAAGATCCTGCTTCCTGAGAATTTTAAGTTCGCTTCACGAGCATTCATACTATCACGCCCTCACCACGTGTGGAAAGTAGTAGGTAGGATATATATAAAACTTTCATTCAACAACAATGCAGGCATATTGATGTTTATCTACCATAATAACAGTCAGACTGCAGAATTTAACGGCTTTTGAGTCTTATTGTGAAATTTAATTATCACTAAATGCTTAATTGTTATGCAATTATTTCCTTTTACGGGTCTGTTGTGTAGGTAAATATACAGATCTGTTGTTGGATCAAAAATAAATAATTAATATTTTTTTAATAGCAAGAACTACGCATAACCCATCATATACCCGTCATCGAGCAGTAATTGTAACACCAATAAGAAATGCTTAAATAAGGCAACACGTACGGCTGGCCCTTCCTTCAACCACTATAGCTGTGCAAGCCGACACGGAAGACCGGCTCCTATCAGTTTCGTCCGGATGCGTCATGACGGTAGGTTGGTTCCTCCAACCTGTGATGCTCGCTTACGCCGAGCAGATAACCAACTCTTCCAACAAGGTTGCTTAGGCTCGGCAGCTTCTACCCGTGCACTTCTGACAAGGTGAACTCAGAGGAGTGCCAAAAGGGTCCTCTTTACGATGCAACTTTTCGTTCCAACTATTCCGTCACGAAACAGCAACAGTGAACATGGTTGGGTCTATATTATCATGCGTTCCTTGATAAAGTATAATGGATCAGGTATACCGCAACTGTTCTTTTTCTCCAGTAGTAGTAGTAGTAGTAGTAGTAGTAGAGTAGTAGTAGTAGTAGCAGTAGTAGTAGTAGCAGTAGTAGGGTCGTGGTAGTGGTAGTGGTTGTGGTGGTAGTGGTGATGGTGGAGGAGGTGATGGTGGTGATGGTAGTGGTGGTGGAGGTGGTGGTGGTGGAGGTAGAGGTGGTGGTAGTGGTGGTGGTGGTGCTAGTGGTAGTGGTGGCGGTGCGGTGGCGGTAGTAGTAGTAGTAGTGGTAGTGGTAGTGATAGTGATAGTGATAGTGGTGGTGGTGGTGGTAGTAGTAGTAGTGGTGGTGGTGGTGGTGGTGGTAGTAGTAGTGGTGGTGTGTAGTGAGGTGGTGGTGGTGGTAGGTGGTGGTGGTGGTGTGGTGGTAGGTAGTGTGGTAGTAGGTGGTGGTGGTGGTGTGTGGTAGTAGGTGGTGGTGGTAGTAGTGGTGGTGGTGGTAGTAGTGGTGGTGGTGGTGGTGGTAGTGGTGGTGGTGGTGGTAGTGGTAGTGGTAGTAGTTGCTTGGAAGTTAATGCCATTTATTTTAAAAATCATAAAAAAGTCATCAAATGTTGCCCTGGGATAGAGTAAATTAGATTTGAAAATATGGTGCAGGTTCCATTTTGACTGAACTCTATATTTTCCAAAATTGAGAAAATTAAACATGCAAAAACATATATTTTTATTTATTTATATAACGGCAAAAATAGTTAAAGAAATATGTATTATGTACTATGGGGAGAAGTGCACATTTCCGTAAAGCCTATGACACGAGCGTTGCGTTGACGCACGTCACCTAATGCGGATGACGTCAGTAGCGTCGATGCGTGCGCAAACGAGTCACTTAACGTGATCGTAGATTAACAGAATCTTATGCGAAACGGCACACGATCGCTCTTGGCGACGTATATTGTTGCCAAAGCGTCGCCTAGCGAGCGTCCCACGTTAAAAACTAGAAAACGCACATTATCTGGAAGATTATCTTGGCTGTCCGGGCAGACCAGCCCTGAAGAAGATCACGAAAAAGATTATCGAAACGTTGGCAATTCAGCCTACAACGCGGTGTCACCCAAGCCAAGATAATCTTCACGATTCTCTCGCGGAAGCGTATCGACTTGACTGATATTATTTTGCTTACTTTGTTGCTTGAGCGGTGGTACAACGCACGTCTTCAAGAACGCTCGTATGTATTTTCACATAAGGTACAGTGTTAATCTACGATGCACCTTAATTGACTCGTGTGCGCAGATATCGAGCGCGTCGATGTAGCTGACGTCAATAAGCGTTATGGACGCGCGTTATTGCAACGTTCGTGTGACACAGGCGTAAATACTAGGATCTCTATACTAACAAATAGAATTGTGAATACAGATGGAATCGAGCCTTTGGCGAAACTTGATAAGAGAATATTAGCTCCATGAAATAGAAACTATTTTCACATGCATATCTACAGATATTGGCTATTAAACCTCATCGTGCTCTTCGTGAAGAAATCTACTTACTGACGCGGAAAATAGAGAACGTTAATTGCAATATCACTGACTCTAGAAAATGCGCACAGATGGTGAAATTACATTTATATCCAGAAGTAAAACAAGGGGCTATCTCAGTATTTGCTCAAAGGATCAGGAAAGTGGACGAAAAACCTGATCGAGATGGGGTCATTGACCAAGAAGCTGAGGTACAACAGTTGTTAGAGGCATATTAAGTTTTAGAATTATACAGCCCAAATGGTATATAATTCATGTTAAAATCAATATTTTACTTTCCTTTTGATGTTGCATACACTCTCTTGTATAGAAACAGTTACGTGACAGAAAAGATTTTATTGGGCCTTAAGGTTCTCTGAATTATTTTTTATTTGCAACGTATATCTGAAATAACATGCTTACTCTTAGGATAAGATCTTAAGGATGATCTTGCTCTTAGGATTAGAACATAAAATATTTACTCTTAGACAAAGTCAAAATATTCTTTTTTCGGCGACCGCCCGCCGCCGCCGCCGCCTCTCGCCACTCCCAACGCGCAGCAGCGTTCCGCTGACCGCGCTCACATGTTCATTCTTCAATTTAGTAACAGTGACTTATGACTAAGGCTCGAAGTTGATGTGCCTCTAAATAGAGAAATATGCATGCAAATATGCACCAATATTTGTAAAATATGCACCAGAACTAATGAAATATGCTCTAACAATTAAGTTTTATGTAATCATGAGCAATTGTAAAACTTTTAATTTGAACAATTAATTTTGCATTTTTGTCTTTACATGTTAGTGTTCCAGCGATAATTCTTAAAGTAAAATATAATGATTTCGTCTGTATCATCCATGAATGTATCAATTCCAATGCTACAAATTGTTTATCAAAGATAAATTATAACGTCATTCATAATCGGACAAATCGTTTCCGGGTACCAGCGCCATGATATCATCTAAAAGTTCAGACAAATACTGCTGCAACAAACGAAAGACATTCTACGATTTCTCAGAATAGCATTCGCATTCTCATTTGTGAAGTACACTTTTTAGTTTGAGAAGGCAAATATGAGTATTAATTGAAATTCCAAGAGAAATATGCTACATTAAGGACAAAAAAGCAATAAACTATTAATAATAATAAATATAATGGAAATATGATGCATTAACACAAAATGCACTAAATATGCATTAGTGCTACATAAAAATCAACACCGAATTTCTGTTCGTTTGATTGTGCTTGTGGACATTTGATATTTAGCATATTATAAAGCTAATAATTAAAATATGATTTTTCATAAACTTCCATTCTTACTTATGACTGTAGGAGCGGATTTTAATGACCCAAACATCACAAATGACCAATAAAATGGTCTTAAAATGTTTTTTAAATGCTCTAAAAACAAAGAAAATGACGTAAAAATTTTATCAAAACAAGTTCAGAGGAACAACTCAGCTTGTTGGATATATTATTGATGTAATCGAGGCTTCTTCCTTTCGTTCAAGTGAACTCAGCTAGCAAACTTTTGATTTGGACTGTACCAGGAAATGTTTTTAGTTATCGTGATCTCTGCCGAACCGCAAATGTTGCTGAAGGAGTCAGGATTCTAACATTTTAAACCTTTTTTTTTAATTCTTTTGTTATTTAAGGTCGCATCAATATCTAGGTCATTAGCGACCGCTATTGGAGTTAACGTTATGGAAACTATGAAGATGAAACGAAATGGTGATGAAACGAAGAGGTGCCAGGACGGACACAAATAAATAATGGGCGACTTCTATGCATTTCTAGACGTATGTGAAGTTCGTTTTTTAATTTCCATTAAAAAAGATTGTTGCCAAGACAATTTTCTTGTTACCGTGAAACGTCTTTTTTTCCTTGGCTTTCTTGAATACTTTTGTGCCCGTTTGGTTCTGGGCTACTCATTTACATAATACACAAACTAGGCAGAAACACAACTATTTAATTCAAATTAACTATTCATCTTTATTTAAAATTTACTATTAAAATAAACATTAACAGTGCAAAACATACCAGAAACAAACCAGAGACGTTTAAATGTTTTTACATTTATTTCATTGGTGTGAGAAACATTCATACCTCATGCAAAATTGTGGTGGATTTTCGAAATGTTTGTATTCCTACTTTCTGTAATGTTTCGCACCATTTCATTTCGTAAAATGTCTTTTAGTGAAGATACATACCCTGACCTTTGACTTGCAAATGTGTATTATGACCTCACTACGTTATTTTTCAACGAATATATTTAGTGAAGAAATCTAATCTGCGCCATCTAGGAAACTCAAATCAGTCGCCGTGTACGTTTCGTTGGTTGATTGGTTGGTTGGTTGTTAGTGATTCCGGGCATGTCAGCTACAGAAGTTATTAGTACCGTAAGTGTAGTTCGTATGCTTTTTCATTGGCGATCTTCCCCTGCTGGATGGCGAGATCCGGCGCCGACCTACCGTGGGTTAACAGGGTTTTTTTTTTCAACCAGATATCTCCCACCAGCGGAGCACCGTCCCAGCCAGAACAAGCTCTAAGCTCCCGACCGGTTTCGGCACGTGTGGTACCGTAGTGCATGTTAGTATGAGGTATGTAAGGAGTGAGGATAGGACAAGAAAGAGGAAAGAAAGATCGCGCGCAGTCCGTGGCCCGTTTGTTAGCGTACTGCTCCGGCATTCGCCTGGTGTTGATCGGAGAAACCACGGAAAACTACTAATCAGAGCAGCCGGCCGCTAGAATTCTCCTCCACACAGCGATTGAATTCGACCTCTCTTCACTATCGGGACTCGAATCTAGGACCTGCCTGTCAGAGGCACTGCAGTGACATGCACTTGGCCCCCTCTCCCGATGTGTCAGTTGATCTTTGAACTGAGCAATCAGTAGCAATCTAGTACGAAAATTCGCTGCCGTCAGCCATCAAAATCTCTTAGTCTAAAACGAAGTTTCAAGATCGAATTTCATATCAATGAACGAATATATATTTACCGGTAATTCTGACCGGACCATAGTGCATCGAACCATCCAGAAGACGATTACCATCATCCCGGATCTGCTGGTCTTGTAGAACAGGGAGTCGCACAAGGGCTATGATGCCCCGCCCAAATAATCCACTAGCGGCAACGGAGGACATTAAGCTGCACGATACGGGCGTTTTAATTCAAAAATATTACCCAAAAGATTTATACCCTCGTTTGATAAAATTTGTGAGGCCGACGGCAGAGGGCGGGCTTGTTACCCTTAACTCCGTCCACACCCTCGTGGGGACTCTTCCTTCAGGGAAAAACGGAGGAGGAAGAGGGTGTAAGGGAATTGTAATTAGGGCGAAGTGCAGCGGACTGAAGAAGACGGAGCCTACAATTTGCGTTGGGAGCTAACAACTTGCCAGCCAACAGACCGGCGAGACAATTGAAGGGGACACCGCGATCCGCTTGAGAACTCTACTTGAGGAAATGAGACCTGCGTTATGAAAGGTAGCAGTGGTGGGCGTAATTAATTCGTCCCCAGTTGCCAGCGAAGCGGAAGTTTTAATATAATAAAATTGCACCCTGTTACGTAAGAATATCTAATGGATATCACTCTCCTTTACATTTATGAATTAAAATTACTAGATTGAGACACAATGATGCATTTGAAAATCACTTTAGAGTTATAACTGCTCAATCTTCCTAAAAATTTCGCTCTTTACTAAATGTCGCTTGCATTTTTAAAATATGTGAATGAAAGGTGTTGTTGAAGCTGATTCTTTGAAAGAAAACGATATTGCTGGATTACGCTTTTAGAATATTACCGAACTATTTTAGACGAAATAACGAATCTCGAATATTTATCATAATACAGTCGACATTTTTATCGTAATCCATTTCAGGGGGCGGTAATTTATTTATTTGATGTTTCAATTTGCGAGCGCGCCCCTGCCCCTTGGCTTTTGTTGCAGGAGAGGGGATAGTACTTATAACCTAGCTAAAGCTAAATATTACAACTAACGTATAGCTAGCATGCCATAACCAACATATTTAGAGAAAGGCACTTTGGCCGTTTCCTTAGGTCTAGAAAAAATATTGTACTTATAAATGACTGGTTTTGAGTCTGAACTTTTTTTCCACATTATTTTTATTCTCAAGATTCACTCCAATTTCACAGTGATTTACATATTTACTGTGATCTCTGCATTTCACTCATTTATTCATTTAGTATACTACACTGTGTTTAGATAATGTACGCTATTTAAACTTGCACTTTTTGGCCACTGCACCGACTGAGCTCTAATAGCGTTTTCCATTCACTGCACTGGTGCGCACCCAGTGCGCACTCAGGGCAGCTTTCGTGTTCCACCTCGACTGCTAGGGCGCACCAGTGCAAAGAAGCGCGTGTTCCATTCGCACGATCACACTGGAAGCAGGGCGCACTCGGGGCGCCCGAAACTGCACTAACGATCGCGTCACGCAGTCCACAGTGCACCGGGCCAGAGGTTAGGAACGGTTATCCATGCTGGGATTTGGATTCGTGGTAAAATGGTGAAGGCAATTGAGGATCTACTATCACGCAGGGATACTTCGAATGATGAAGCAAATTACGTTTTATGAGAAATGTCTTAAAGTAATTTTTGTTTTGTCGCGAAGTTCGGGAACAGCTTGAGTTTTCTAAAATTTAACCTTAAATAACTTCATGTTAACAAATCCAGTGCTATTTAGAAACCAAAGTGTAGGTATGTCTCAATTTCGAAACGCTAATAAAGTGAAAATAAAAATAGTAACCCTTACAAAATCATTCAAATATATGTGCCAAGAAATGTTTCTCGCGCGCCCATACATATACCAGCGGAAATGCTCATGTCAATATTTTTATGGTTTTCAATAACCAAACAATACTGCAGAAACCTTTCGGTTCAAAATCTTGTGTACTATGTCGATCGCTGGCAAATCTCGAAGAAAGAAATTTCGACACATGCGCATTTGAAGTTTTCGTAGTTTTTAAATAAAAAATCACATTCCTAATTTATGAATTAAGAAGTAAGAATCACCAAAAGACTTCAAAAATTACAAATAAATGAACAGAATTAAAAATTATTTTGGAGTTCCATCTGTGTGACAGACTATGGAAACAGTAATTTCAGCAGAAAATTCTCCACCCCACGACGCATGGTTTAGTTTTCACATCGTCTATTTAACATTCACTACTTAACATTCATGTATCAGTCCGAACGCATTGCTATTAAAATCAGGAATTGTATTAAGTTATTCGAATGTAGTACGTGATTGCGACTGCGAATAATTTTATTCTACAAGCATAGATTTTTTAGGAAAACATATGTGCAGTAGCACGAAGATATTTTTTTCAGATTCTGGAACTAGCAGCGTTTTCATTCAGCGTAATTGTTTTTGGAGTCCTGCAGTATCCCACTTTCCCAAGTATCATCAGCAGTTTCTTGTTCACTACAATTGGCATGAGGGCAAGCTGCTTTTAATCTAACACGCGATTGTTGTACTTGCTCCCCAGCAAACTATAACGGCTAGTTCGGAAAACGATATGGAAACCGCTGAATGTGGCGACACCTACGCTTTAAACTGTTTTAAAAGATTTTCATATGTTGAAAAAGTGTACCCCAGATAAGATAGTAAACGTTCTTAAACCAAATGACATACGAGTGGTTACATTATAGTTCTAACATAAAAGTAATATTTTTGGTTTTTTTACCCCCGTTCCACTTCCCACACTCCTTTAGAGACCAAAACCTGTTTATTAATTTTAAGTTTTTCGGCAGCATTACCCAATTTTATTTGACTGAAAAATATGATAAATAAGAAGATATTTTATAATACCAGAAAATATTTTTGATATTTTCTCAGACCCAAATTCAAACAAAAATATTTTTGAAAAATAAAATATTGTGTCTTCGAACCATGAAATAGGTTTGAAAAAATTCTATCTTTTTAAAACAAATTTTGTATTTTTTAGTTTTTTCGACAACCTACTGGGGTTTAAAAAATAATAACCATTTTCTCCTTTAAATCATCCGAACTTTAAATATCTTGAAACTACAGCAACACTTCTCTTCATTTATTTTAATGTTTCGTATACATTTGTATACATTGTTGTAGACCAGTAATATTTTGATTTTGGGTTTGTTACAAATTATCATTTTTTAACCGTTCTTATCATTTGCATAGTATATCATATGTTAGGAAAAGACGACAATTGTTGGCAGTTTATAAGAAACCATCGACACAAACCTTGAAAGTGTGATACTGGTGAATAGAGAATTACACCTAACCTATATCGAAACGGTTTCAGTGAAGAAAAAAAAAGTTAGCAGATTATGACTCACAAAAAGTTTGCAACACGGACTATAATCTCCAAAATTCGAAGCGCATCGGCCTTTTTCACAGGTTTGCTGTCTCATGGGGACGATTTTTTTTACAAGTAAATTCAGAATATGACGTGTTTTGGAGGCACGTAGATGATAAATGGGAAATGATGAGAAAGAGTTTCGATGCAGGTGAAGGATAGATGGGCGACAGTGGAGAATCGAGGGAAATGCTGGATCCCGATTTTGTTCTTTGGCTCTACAAAATACCATTTTTATGATTGTCTTTTTTAAGTTTCATATTTAGTTCTTTTGTGTGCTTTCTCTCCAGAGCAAGTAGACAGAAAAGAAGACGAAATCAATGTAGAAATAAGTTAAAGGAAAATACAAATGATCTTTAACAATAAAATTAAAAGGAACCATTTTATTTTCTGTGAATTTTTATCTCAATGCTCACAATATTGGAATGGGTTCTCTCTAAAGTACCGGTCTCTAATTCTGATCCATTTCGGAGATGGGTGTTCCTGTTTGGTGCTACGTTAAATCAATTTTCAGTTTTCATACAATTGTTATTTACAAGGACAGAGTATTCAGAAGTTCGGATTGTATTTACTTATTTATACGTATACAAGAATAAATACTTAAGTGGGGAAAAAATACAACTCTTTTTCTGGTGTGAAACAGCGACAGATGAGGGTAGGCTTCCGCTGCCGGAGGCAGTACCTTTAGCTGTCCGGAAGAAGCCTCGTCCTAGGCGCAGATGCCATTCTGTGAGCTTCCTCCTGGAGGAGGTCGCAGAGCCTAGGGCGTGGTGTCGATCACGCCAATCGACTACAAAGCCTGATGTCTTAAACTATGGCCCAAATTTCAAAAAATTGAAAAAATTCACAAGTGTTCTGGATGAACTTTTAAGTTTTTTTCGTGCCTAGGTCGTGTTCTAAGACAGTAAAAAGGTCTGATAAACCCGGTTCAACCTGTTCTTTCCCAAAATGTTCCCACTTATTCTTCATTTATGACTGAAAAATTTTTCCCATAAACAACCAAAAAAACGTGTTTTCTTTAAAATTTTGATATACTTTTGCAAAGAATTAGAAAGATTTTAAAAATGATAATTTGTCACTAAAACAAAATCAAAATATTACTGGGTGCTACAGCAATGTGGTGTACAAATGTATAACAAACACTAAAATAAATGCAGAACTGGCAGTCATTTCTAAGTATATTTAAAGTTAAAGTGATTTACAGGCGGGGAAAAAGGTTATTAATTTTTTTAACTGCAGCCCAGCTGTCAAAATTCTGAACAAAATTCACAATAATTTGTGCATTTAGAGAAAAAGTTTGAGAAATTTTTCAAGTCTGTTCACAGTTCTAGAATACATTTTTTAAAATATATTTATGTTGAATTTGTGTATGAAAGTATCAAAGAAATTTTCTGATATTTATAAATTATCTTCTTTATCATAATTTTCAGTCTGATAAAATAGTGTTAAGTTGCCCAAATAATGAAAATTAAAAAAAAAAAAACATTTTGGCTGCAAGTGTGTGGGTGATGGAACGGAGAGTTAAAAACCTTTCAAAATATTATTTTTATGTTAAATTATAATATAAACACTATTGCGTCATTGGTTTAGAAAACGTTTACCATCTTATCCGAAATTTTACTTTCTCCTTCATATTCTTAGTAAAGAAACTTTTTAACACGAGGATGGATTCTTCATTGTAGGAGGAAGAAAGTGAGGAATTATGTGAGCTTATTGCACTCATCGATCACCGTCATGTGAACCGCGCCATGCATGCTCAAATTGGCATTTGACACGTTAGGGACATGTGTTGCTTTGATTGTTTAAATCAGTTCCTCAATGTTTGTGTGCGAAGTGGTTGTATTTTGATCTGTACGAGAATTGTGCATGTTTCAAATTAAAATTTCACAAAACAATAATATGAATATCGGCATCCATTTTAACATGACAGTAGCACAAAACCAATAAAAATTGAATTATGAAGACAGAATATTAACCAGGTAGGATATCTTGACCAGACATGTATCAAGTAAATGTCAGTAATGAGAAAATGGGTCAGGACTGCATTTAAGCGTAATCATTCTTATGTTTGGTGCCTCCTAGTTATGCTAATCTGGTCACTCTAGAGAGCGCCACTGGTGACACTACCTTAAAATACTAAGAAAGCAAATTCATTCCACTTAGCCCAAATTCCGCAATGACATTCACTGATCACATATGACCCTGTGGAGTCATATGTGGTAAGATATAGGTTGAAAATAAAAGCTCACAGTTTATCGTAAATATTCTAACATATATCTGAAGAACGATGTTTAACTGACCCTGCGACTACATGGCGTTGCTGAAAGTATATTGCGAAGACTAGAAACAATAATCAAAGCGGTAATTTATGCGGTATTAAATAATGTAATATATTTTGTTCAACAGGCGTGTGCAGAAGACTTTAAGCTTACAAGCATTGCTGTTTTTGTTTAATCTCAAGTTGTTAACATTTTAACATAATAAAAATAAAAGAAAGTAGTCGTAATTTCTAAACTGATATCTTTATTGTTTAACACATCGTTCGTATTATGTATTATAGGTTTCTGCTGAGTTTCTGATTAATTAAAGGCCATCATTCGAGTCAACCAGCTATATGTTCTCTTCTGACGGGAATTTGATGATTGAAATAAAATACAATAGGATCCCCAATGCATTTTGTATTTGTACTCTTAAAGCCCATAAATATGTACATGTTTTATCTTTTTACTGTTTAAATAACTTCTTAAATATTGCAGGATTATTTGATGCGTAGTCAAGTCCAAGAGTGGTTCATTGGATATAAGGCATTCTACAGGTTTCAAACATTCAAAATCATTTGATTTTCATAATATTGTTAGTAATGCATCTTCTCTCATCTTCTTATATATTATCTCTAATTATAATCTCCTATTTTAACATTAGTTCAATCTTTTGTTATTCAGTGTTAATTTCGTAGAATTAGAACTTCGTCCCTCTGCAAGAAATCGACCAAATGATATAACTTTCATACTTTGTATTTAGATTACCATTTGAATAATAATTTATAAATAAGTAGAAATTATAACTAAATAATTATATATATATATATGTGTGTGTGTGTGCGCGCGTGCGTGCTGCGGTATCGTGTCGTGCGCGTGTGTGTGCGCGTGCGTGCGCGTGTGCGCGTGCGCGTGTGTGCGCGCGTGTGTGTGCGTGTGTGTGTGTGTGTGTGTGTGTGTGTGTTCATAATATTACATGCACTAGACGTTTAAAGATCTGGCACCAATATATGTGGAGGAAATTTGAATCTAATGTTATTTGGGCGTGAGAATATGAGGAAGAATATTCATATGTATTTGAGAAAAATGATAGTTTAGAAACCCAAAATTTAAAAAACTCATCCTGTAAGTGACGTGTGATGTGGATTAAGTCAGTCAACCCCCACCTAGAATGTTCTTTTAATTTATTTTAAGTCACATGAACATTTATAGTATTTGGGGCTATAGAGAAAAAACTTACCTAAAGCTAATGGCCAGATGTTGAGAAAGATTAAAATGTTCTGAAGTGAAAAATTATTTGAATTGTGCTAAAAGGTGACTCCTGGCACATTTAAAAGCTGTTATGTCGCTGGATGTGGTAGCCGATTAAGAGATGTTTCGCTTTTAAATGTGAGGTGAGTGCAATTTTGTCGATTATTTCATTAAAAATTTCACATCAATAAATATAAAAAAATAAGAACTGTATATTCATGAAATCAGGAACTTTTTACCATTGATGAAATATGTAGTTTTCGCCGTCTATAATGCTTAAAGTTTAGTTATAATAACGTATTAAAAGTTATTAGAAGTTCATGTTAACATGATTGGCTGGGCCAAATCTTTTGATTAGGTGGACAGTAGCTCAGTTAAGCCCTCAAAAACGTTTCTGTATAAAAATCTTAATATTTTTAATTGAGAATTCAGGAGAACTATAGTAACAGCAAGATCAACAAAAAAGCAAGACGCAAGAGCACCGGCTGATATGGTTCAGTGACAACCATCATTGCTATATAACATCTGTAGTATTAGAAGAGACGGTGATGGATATTCGAATACTACTTTGTTAAATGGTAATGGAATTCAGCCTGTATTGAGGTTTGAGCCTGCTGCCGCAACGATAGTTATATGATAACAAATCATTGACTAGAATGATCATTAAAATACTCTAAAATGTTTAAAATGTTTAAAAAAGCAAACAAAAAATGACATAAAAATTGATCAAAAAAAGGTCAGATGAACTATTCAAGCTGTTGAATACTTACTGATGTAATCATGTCTGCTGCCTTTCGTTCAAGTGAACTTCACTTGCAAATTTTTGGGTTGAACTGGACCAGGAAATCTCTGTCTTTAGTTTTCGTGAAATCCGCCGCACCCACAATGGTGTTGATAGGCGTCACAGGAACCTTAGATTTCATACGATTGGCATTAAATTGTGAACGAAGAAATGGAATAGGTTACTCAGGAATTGTGAGAACATTGTGCATCTCATCAAAATTATTTTTAAATACTATTAAAACTATGTCAAAATAGATTAAATATGCGAAAAATGTTTTAAAAAGGACTAAAGGTATCTAGAGGTGCTACCGAATGGCACAGACTTTCTAGCAGGGACCGAAAAGGTGTTGAATACCGGTAAAAATACCGGTATTATACCAGTATTTTTTCATACCTTTTTTCAAATACCTTTATTCTTTTATACCGGTAAAATACCTCTATGGACCTATACCAGTATGGACGTCCATAAAAGGGTATATAATTGATATACCGGTATTTTCAATGAAGAAATAAACACCATCCATGCGTGTTGAAAAAATAGGTTATTTTAGTTAATAATATCTCACAAAATGTTTATTAATCAAATATCATTTCATAATTGCTATTTATTGTTTAAATTATTATTTGTGTATATATATATATATATATATATATATATATATAAAACAACTGTATTAAATTCTATTCTTATTATTGTAAATATTTTGTGTTCGGGCGTTTACGTTTTGCATACGTTGTATGTATTGAAAACCTCCCTTAATTTAAACTTAGGAAAGGGTTGAAATGGTAACAATTATTGATTCCATTGAAGAGAACCTTTTCTTAGTGCATTCATCGAGCTATCTCATCTGACCTGGTATTGGCCTAAGCCTGTCTTTATGTTTCGCACATGGAGGCTGTCAACGTATGCTCCGTGCCGTAGGCGTAGGACCGTTCTTCCCTCCCCGACCGCTCCTTCGGCGAACTGAGGAAGCGTTGACACCTTAGAGATAATCACGAACACTCGGCTTTCAGGCCCAGTTTTGTTATTGTTCAAACATGATTTCCTTTTTACTTAATTTCAAAATTAAATCTTAATTATCATTAATAAATAGGGCTAAAATGATATTATTTTCTAGTTTATGTGGGGTTTAATATATTTTGACATTAACTGCAAATATTGAAAATTTGTAATAAAAGTAAATTATTATGCTATTATTATTATTACTATTATTATTATTACTATTATTATTACTATTATTATTACTATTATTATTAGCCATTAACATTTCATGTGGGCAGGGGTTTCCCTTCTACGCGGGTAGCTTACATCGTAAAATGCATCTGGAGAGCCCACTTCAGTGTTTCTTCCTTAATAATAAAAATATATATACTAACATTATTAATTAATAAAAGATTTATTAATATTAACATTTTACTTTTTAATTAAAATTAACATGTAATTTAAATAAATTTATAAATTAACAAACAAAATAATAAATTAATTTACCCAAAGTTAAATACAAACATTTAAAATTTAATTAGTATTAATATTTTAAAATATTTATTAAAATTAATTATTATTATATAGTACTATTAATATTTTTCTTAATGAAATTTCTTAAATAATACATGGGTATAAAATTAAACATGCTTCAATCATTAATTTTGAATTAAACATAACGCTTCTGTTTCCTCGCGTAAGAATAGTTAATATGTCTACTCGTATTAGCGTTAAATGTCAATGTTTAATACTTTTTAGTTATAATTATGGTGCAGAATAAGTAAACTGGGCCAACTGAAAAAATTATTTTCGGGAATGTTAGTGATACGATCAAATTTAAGCAAATATTATTTAGTGAAAAACACGAGTGTGCATGAAGGAAGTTTGGTATGCGTGGGAAGACTCATTTATGGATAAGAAGACTTGCAGCTTCCATTTTTATCGCTACTAGAAAGGACAAGATTTATACGGAGAAATTCGATAAATTTTCAACATTCTATCAACACAACTATCACGTGTCGCCATCTCTGTGCCCGGACGTGAGGTCCAAGGTCAGCGAACGAGCTGGTGTTGATGTCTGCTAAAGCCCGTTGGCTGGTCCCTCCGTCTGACGACAGAACTCGACTTCCCAGTCAACGGCAGAGCTCGACCTAGCTAGAATATGTGTCGAAAATTCCGAAAATCCGCCACCCTCAAGGACTCAGACCTAGGACCTTCCAGTCAGAAACTCTGCCGTGTAAGCCGTTGTTTTACTCTAGGGCCATCAACCAGAGAAAAAATCACAATGAATTTCTCCCAAATACCTGTATGAAGTTCTACTGAAATACCGGTGTTTTCCTGTAATACCGGTATTTTGATGAGAAGAATACCGGTATAATGCCTTTAAATAGAGGTATTTTACCGTATGAACGTCGAATGAAGGTAAAATACCTCTAAAAATACCGGTATTGTGTCTTATACCGGTATTTTTAAAAAAGGTATTTGAATAAAGTTATAATAAGTAAAGTATTTCTATACCGGTATAATGCAACTACCGCTATAAACCTTTACCATATTATTTCAGTATTCGGTCCCTGCTTTCTAGTAGCAAAGTTTTCTAATTTCCTTGTGGAATGGCTTTAAAGGTCTTCCCTACATTCTCGCCAGCTGTCATCTATCGTCACCCAAAACAGATTTTTTGACATTTTTCTTTTATTTTCGGTTTCCAAATAGTAGAGTCTATATAGAATATTAACATTCAAGAATATTAAAGAAGAAAACTTTGTTCTAAATAGAAATTTTAATTGAAAAATTTGAAGACGTGTTTTAAGAAAATGGCGATTAAGCATTACTGTAAAGAGGAATTTGAGCTCTTTTTCAAGAGAATCTCTTGAGTTTGCGAAAAACTTGATTCGAAGTCATTGGAAACACTTCCACTTATAAATGCAATAATGTACACAAATCAATGCAAATGTTCATATTAACGATGTAGAGAGGTACATAAAAATTACATCATTTAATGAAAAGTACACAAAAATGAATTTAACGTCATAATAAACACTGCAATTAGTACTATTTGTTGAAAAATGAAACAAAAATTGGAGCAATTTTGAAATGGCGTTTGAGTGTTTCTGAAAATGCGGGGATTTTGTACTCATTTTCACAAAAAACTGTTGAGTTTGAAAAATTTTATTCAGCATTATTTAGAGCATATGTATACACATAAATACAACAATGTGAACAAATTGTCTTTAATGGAAATATGAGCTACGTGAGAACCGAACCAGAAAACATTTTTATTTATTTATTTTTATTGAAAATATTGTACACCATATTACGAAAACTAGTAAAATTTTCAAAAACAATATTAGATCTTAATGAAAGGAGTAATTATGGACAACAAATTTCATTTTAAAAGGGAAAATTTGCAATTTTTTCAGTTGTAGGAAGACGCCAGAAAAATTCAAACTTTTTTGCAATTTTAAAAAATCCTGTTAACCGTGAAAATGAAAACCTATGCCACTTTTATAAGTGTATTTTTTGCGCTGTTATTACAATACATTTTAAAGAAAAAATTTGAGCAAACCTTTTGAGAAAAATTTCGAGAGTATCCCGTAGGGCTTGATCTAAACCCCAGGATTTTTAAAGAATGGTTTTCAAAATTTCAAAGCTTCAACTACAGATAGATAGACAGATAGTTTCTTCAATTTGAAAAAAAAATCCTACGCATGGTTTAAGTGCTAGAGTTATGTTGGTTGTTCTCTCTGTGATGAGAGAACAGTGTGCGGTCCAGGTTCGCACTGCTTTGCTGCAGCTGGCTCAGGGGTAGAGAGACAGTCAAACACCAACACCGGTTGACAGCCGTTTATTCCAAAGATGAGTAACAGAAATATCTAGTTACAGCTTACGGCTAATTGTGCCCCCACTCTCGTAGGCGCCTCTGCTTTTATACCCGCTGCTTCGCGAGTGACTAACAGCCACGTGCCGCAGGCAGGGGCCAGGCAGTCGCCTGATGGAGGATCGGTACTAGCGAGGTTGTTCTCGCTTTGAGAGAACATCCTGCGTGACTCCACTCATACACTTGTGCACACGTGCTCAAGTGTCCACGTGTAATGAGTGGATTGGCAAGACATCGCCAGCCGCAATTTCACCGAGAGCTGTTTCTTATTTCAACTTCAAAATTTATATTCGTTTTCCGGCTGCTCAGGATGCAGTACTTCTGACGGTGTGACCACACAAGTGTGAGGCACAGGTGTGGGATATAACTCTAGTAGTGTTCACAGACGGACAGACGGCGGGCGTTTCGCTTTCAATTGAGTTTTCGGCATTAAGGATCAACAAAATAGGGATTCTGGCTACATCACGTATTAGAGGACTTTCTTTTAATTAATCCAACTGCATTGCCCAGCACATTGTTTTGTCAGGGGGGATCGAGGAAATGAATTTTTCTACTTGAGTCCGCGTTTTTCGCGCAGCGTTACATAACGTCTACATTGTACATCCTCCGTACATGCGTAGGTATGCAAGAAAGTAAAGTTATGTTCATTTAAATCTCTCTCCTGTTATAATATCCTCGTAGAACTGTGTTCAACATGCTCTTAATAATTCACTTCACCACAACAAGCCTCAGCTTAGCCTCCAGTTACACCCATACTGCAGTTAAGTGGATCATGTTATAAATCTACGTTCTGCATCCCACGAAATTTGCTAAAACTTGAAAATTAATAATTTGTATTACTGTTTCTTATATTAACTTTATACTATTATAAATTAAGTTTGGCTAACCTAAGATAAACAAAAGCAAAAAATCAAATAAAAAGCATATCTGGCCCAGTTAACCAAACTGTCCTGTATATCAATACAGTGACTGGAGTTATTTTCTGACGTTAACTATCCACTCCACACAATTTTGCATAGTGTAACGATTGTGGACAAATGAACTGAAATTACGCATTAGAATGTCTTCTAGCCGAAGTGCTAACAGTACATTTTCGAAATTTTTGATTGATAAAAACTAATGGTAATAGTCTGTTTTTGATAATACAATTGTTTAGTGGAAACACCAGAATAACGTTCTTAAAGAAACTATTAATTTTAACTTACGTTCATTGAGCAAATACTTCTTTACCGTGTGAGAAGTTAAAAGCCCTGATAAAGTCCAAACGAAAACAGTACGTCTTAATCCATTTATCGAGTACTTTATGCTAACAAATGAAGCTGAATAATAATGCTATCTTCTAAAATATTTTGATAGTTCGATAGCAAAGAAAGTCGTCGAATGATGACATTAAGCGACAGTGTGCGTAATGTTCATTTTCTCACTTTCAGGCAATATTCTGCATCCGTTTATTTCTGACTCCCAATTTACCGTTAGAAAAGCGCCATCCGTTCTGATGAGCTGAAACATTTTCTTGAGAAACTTCGTGGAAATATTTCAATAGTCTTTATTTTTTAAACTTAATTTAATTAATTTAAATTATAATAATTATTTTAAGTTCATTCACAATCAACTTTGTAATTGCAGAATGCATAGATTCAAACGGATAGGTAAGGCTGTATTAGTATTTTGATATTTTGCGATTAAATAAAAAAATAGTTGACGCATTGGTAGTGATGCAAAAAACCGATAATAATATAACCATGCTCAAACCCGTTTTATATATTTATATTATGAGACTTCAGATTTGAAATTAAACGTGCAATTTTTCCTCTTGCAGCCGTCGACATTGTCGCTTTTGGGGAAAGTGGCCTTCGCGACCCTTCCCCTGTTCTCGCAAAAGTGCCGGCGCCGCAAAGACAACCTTCTCCAAATGCGACAAAAGCAACGGTTGCTAACAGGAAATCTCGTACATTTAGTTCAAAATCACATGTCTGAAAGTATAATTTTATACTCAATATACTATCAAAACATTTACGTATGTTACATCAATGCGTCTATTTATGATTATCTAACGCCAGTGAAAAAATGTGATTCATTTAAACAATCTAAAGATAATTAATTTTCTCAGAAAACTACAAATATTTCGAATTATATCCTACCGCATTACTTCCCCCATGATGCCGCATTGTTAGCGAAAACTGCATTTAGATATCGGGAACCGTTTAGAAGTTATAAGGGTGGCCATAGTTAGTGATACTCTTTATTATTCTATTCTCAGAAAATTTTCATTACAAACTTTTCTATTTTTCAATAAATAAGCGCTTTTTACAACAGTTATTATGTTTTATTTAATAAAAACATCATGAAAACATTTTGTATTTCAGTTACCCACCTCCCAGGAATGTTTCCGCGCTCAAATGCATATTTTATTGCCGCTGCAGCATTGATTTGGAGTGGCAGCACCCGCGAGGCATAAATAGGAACACGAGTACCCTTTGAACCATTGTACCATGTATATAGATTCTGCTAGGATATTATTTGATTCACAGTCACAACTATTGTGATCGCGACATTTACAATCTTTTATTTTAGTCATCAATATTCCCTTCAGTTCTGAAATTTTTTCTGCAAACGGCATACTGTCAGTCCACTGTTAATGCAGGTATTCTTCAGCTCACCGATCGCAATAGATGTGACTTGAACCCGGTACTTGGAAACCGCAATCTAGCTTAAATTAAGAATAACGTGGCATCAGTTCAAGCCCCATTCCTAAAATACATTAACAAAATTATATAAGAAACAGAAAACTGATTAAAAAACAAAAAATGATAGACAAAAATGAAATTAAAACTATAATGATAATAGGACGCACTGTTTGGTAATCTCAATAATGTAATTCATACAAAGAAGTCCACTTAGAAAAAGTTTTGTCCCCAAGTTTCTCCACACTAGAAACAGACTTGTAGGTGCAGAGAGTTGTTACCATGTGCTGCACTGTATCTTTCAAGAATCCACAGCCCCTCGACACAAAAAGTTGGACAGATTAACACATGCTCATGAACGAGAATGAACTTTGTTTTAGAACTTTACATTGCAGTCTCACAGTCACTTGAGTATCTACTAATGTTTGAAGTAAGTGTGACTACTATAAGTTTGAGATGACCTGTTGGAATTTACGTGTTTCGGGAACTACTGTATGAACAGAACATTTCAAGAGTTCAATCCAATAACACGGCGACTCGAGCAAGCGACCTCTCTGATGGTCATTTCAAAACATAGCGCGTGAGGATGTTATGGCCCTTGCCTTCAATGGAAATGGAAACAACGTTAATTAATGTAAGGAAGTATATGGATTTGGAATATATGCATTAAAAAACATTTTTATCGCAAAATTGCTCTCTCATTAAAATTAACTGAGCTCATGCTGGATTTTAAATGCCAGACATTGGGAATTTCTATCATTATATGTCGATTACGTATAAGATGGATTATTACGAGAACAAATGTCAGATTGATGGTGTACTTGTAAATATTGTTTGCAAAGTATACAAATGAGTGTTATAATAAGAAAGAATTTTCAAATGTTCCTAAAACGATGTATACTTCTGTTTAGTTGCATGCTCCTTATTTATATATTTAAAAAATGTGTGTAGTAGCATTACAATGTAAACAAAACTCTTATTCGTTCATTATATTGAATTTAAATTATTTTTTCACAATATAATGCACACAACAAGAACGTGTTCCACAGAAAGGGAAGTAATGAAGCATTCTCCAGGAGAAGTATTATTGGATTGGTGCCACATTCTACAGACTCAGCCTCATGCCTTTTATGGCGAGGAGAATGGGGGGAAATCACTTACGAGATGACCACTTGAATTACTAGAAGAGCCAATGATAATGTTGCTTGCCTTAGAGTTGAGGATTGCCCGGTGTCAAATATACGATATACACTTAAAATTATTAACAAATGAGACATCATTGAATTCACTCCTTGATATATTCATTACAGGTAAAAATGTATGGTTCTATTTCAAAATTCACATGATTCAATTTCTATAATTAAAAAATAATACACAGAATATATGCTGCCTGAAACTTGACTCGTGGAACAAATTTGAAAATGATCTATCATGCCACCGCTCTGTCAAAAACATTTTGCAAAATAATTTGTTGATAATTAATTCCTCGTTAAACATACTGGCATACACTTTGCACCAGTGAAAAGGATGCATCAACCACAAAGAAATCTTGGGAATTTGCAGGACAACAGTTAGTCTCAGCGTTTTGAAATTTGCCAGAGAATTTATTTACCTGCCACGAACCGAATCAAAATAACCAAACTTCTGTTTCAAAGATACATGAAGAATAGAAATTAAATTTCGAAAGTTAAAAAAGCTCATGAGCAACAATTTCTACCGATTTGTCGTAAGTCACAAATCGTTAATGCAATTTAATCATCAGAGAAAGCAAGACACTGCAAAAGTAGTTGAATTTTATATGACTGCCAAATCGAATAGATTGGGGTTGGAAACAAGTGAGGAGCTGGCATCAGACGCGAAGATCCTACCAAACAATTGCGTATCACGAAAACGAAGGCGGTATCCGGTTGAATTGCGGAATTTGCATCTTGTGTAAAGGAATTGAGATGAGAGAATAAAAAGAAGAATTGCAAAAGGTATAAAATTATAAACTATTTCCAATTTTTGCAATTCTAAAGTAGGAAGAGTTTTCTGATGTCCCAGAACCAAAAACCGCGGATTAAGGAAATTTGCAACAATTAGCAATTTCTGCCAAGCAATTTGCGAAATGTGCGCTATTCCTGCCGAGGAGTGTCCCCATATTGTCCCTGATTTGATGATAGCAAAATAACAATTTTGACATGAGATGCAAATTATTTGCTTAATATCTAGTTAAATTGTTACTTTAATGATAAATATACAGTTGGTCTTTGAATTTTACTTTCTTTTATTGAAATGTTTCCCTAGCAGTCCTAACGATTCGAGAAAGACAGTATTTTGCATTTTTACAAATTATATATACATATGAACAATTGAAAATATGTAATTATAATCGTTTTTTATCGCAAAATTCTGTAGTAAACTGGTCATTTGATAAAGTTCATAAATTGTGTTAGGACAAGAATATTGGAATTTAAATGTGTATAAGAACGTAATCGTTCTAAAATGAGTTATTTTATTTGATATCAAGTTCTTCAAAAAGAATTGTGTTAACAGTGGTTAAGTGCTATGTGTTCATATATATTTCAATGAATTTACTTTCATGTTCATACAAGTGTTTCTTCAATGTATTTTTTATTTGAAAATACTTCCACATCTGAACTAGCAGCGCCTGCCATTTTGTACGTGGTAATTTTGTTAGGGCACTCCCCCCTGCATCGAGATTGGCTACGATGGTTTGTGAGGCTCCGCCTGCAACGTTTCGTCATGACAAGGGCTGGCCAAGCCGTGCAAAAGCTGAACTTAGCCGCAGACGGCCGCGATCAATTTAGGTTTCCAGTACTGTACCTGATCGTTTACACTGTTGTTAGTTTATTGGTTGGCATTATACACTGTGTTATTGGTTGGCATTCCTCAGTTACTTTGTTGGTTTATTGTTGTAAGATGTGAAAAAGTAGATGTATTTGAACATGTGTTTTAGCGTAGGGGATTTTGTCTGTCCTTAATGTATTGGGAAGAAGGTTTCTTTATCCGTGTAAGAAGTTAAATAACTAATTTTTCCGTTTTATGTAGTAGAGGGAGAATAGTAGTGATTGTAAAATGTGAAAGAAATCTTCTCAATTCCTTCTGTAATGTGAGTACTTTTCCCCTTTGCTGTCCTACTTTTGTCTATTTTTTCATCTTTTAAATTTTTCACATATAATCATCAATGAGGTTGTGCTGGAGTATATTGTCCCCCGATTGTTTTGTTGAATACTTGAAAAACCCATCATATCCCATTTGTATTATACATCGAAAGCTTCATTGTTGCTATTGTAATCCTTAATCCTCCAAAAATTCCCGAAATGGATTTGGTATTCAATTTGCTGTCTCTTTTGCTACCGTGTGTAGCTGTTTTGTTTCCTCCCGATTTTCTTACCGTTTGTGTTGTTCTGCTTTTTAATTTCTCATATACGGAGTATTGAGATTTCGCCTGATAACGCTGAATGTTTGAAAATAGCAAAAGTTAAATTTTTTTCGGCCTCTGCCCAAAAGTACAAAATTGAAGATGGAGAATTTTCTTTGAAGTAAAATATTTTCTTCTTAATCAGTTATTTCATGAAGGTAAGTAAATGTTTTGGGAAAAAGTTAGAATTTTTTGGCAATTTGTGCAATTGGGGATTTTAAAAATAACAAAACATGATTTTCGCAAAAAAGTGACCAATTTTTTCAAACTTTGGCAGAGATAATAAATGTACTAGTAGATGAAAAAATTTTCTAATAAAAATGAGTTATCTCTCACATCGTTTATTTATATTATAGCAGATGTTTTACTTTTTGAATTGACGATGATATGTGCTTTAAATCAAGAATAAAGTTCCCGGAAAAGTGGAAAAATTTGTGAATATAAGTGAAAATTCCATTTTCAGAAACGCTGAAAAGATATTTTCTGAAAACGGTTCCAAATTTTCATTGAAAAGTTTTCGTACGGATAGTGCCAATTGACAGGTTTAATATGATATGAAAATAATTTGGGTTTTATTTTCTGTTTGTAAAAATGCAAACGTAATTTTTAAAAAAATCTCCATGTTTTATTTCCAGCGGGTTGTATACATTATTGATTTGTGAGTAAAAGTATTGAAATGATTTATAATGATGTTTATCTAAAACTCAATATTTTGTGTGAAAAAATGCTTCAAATTTCGCATTTATAGTAACGCTTCAACAAAGTTTTCATAGAAACTGCCCCCAATTTGTCATTTAAAATTACTATTTATGACGTGTTTCTAGTGTTTTTTAATATTTTAAAAGTAATATACCAGTTCTACTGTTGGGGAAACGAAAAGTTGAGAAAATTGGAAAGAAATGTACTATGTGTGAGGACAGATGGCAGGGAAGAGTATGTGGCATGTGAGAATAGCTATCCCAGAGCAAAGAAATTATAAAAGCAATGAATACGAGAAAGTTGAGCCCTGTAATTAAAATTAAAATTAAACAGGTTGATCTATTAGGAAATGTATTAGGTTTGTTTAGAAGGTTTTATCTACTTTAGTATCAGCATGCATGGCCCTAAGAGGTTTTTTAAAACCTTTTTTATTTACCTCAATGTTGCTCATGTTATACTTTCCTGCCTTTTTTCTCAGTTTGTTTCATCACTCTTTCCCCTCGCACATCATCGTGTAAGACAAAGTTGACTCCGCAATATCTCTATTGTAGCGTTGTTTGCGTGTCTTTAGTAGAATTTTCCATTACATGATTGTAGTACGTCTCTTTCTTCCTATTACATAAAACTTGTATCCTCTGTTTTGTTTCCTGCAGTCTGTCCAGTGCTTCCTGCATCCTATTTAATTCCCTAAGCTAAGACGCGCTGTTGTTACTCTTAATTTGTTATCTCATTGATGTTTTCTACTGTCTTATTTATTTGTACAAGTTATATGTCGAGTTAAGAATTTTCGCAAACATCACTTGTTGAAGTAAGTCCTTATCTTTTTCTCTTAAGATATTATTGATATTGTAGCCTCGGAGTCTGTGCGTTATAATAACTTGAGTATTACTCTTTTCTCTGAAGAAATGTGTTTTCTTAGTTCTGTTGTGAGCACTTTGTATTCCGTTTTTATTCCTTCCCAACCTGATACTCTTCCAGGTGTCCTCCGTGTAGAACCATCATGTATCCCAATGTCGTATGTGATTGCTGGAGCTCTATTTTCAGCCTTGCATACTCCTCGTTATGTTGTATCTGGAAACGTTTGCTTACCGTATTGTAATGTTTGTTCCGAGCCTTGACTACAATACATTTTATTGTTGTGTACACAGAGTGTCATACCTTGTGAACATATCCTTCATTCTTCCCTTCATGTTTTACCGAGTCAGTCATGGACGTATGTTTGGGACTAAAGCCTTCCTCCTTTCTATAACTATACCGTCTTACGCCCGTTTTTCCAAATATTGTTCCAATGATGTTAAATGTATGTTGAAGGTAAGGATGCATGTTTGTCTGTGAAGCGTTTGTTAGTTAAAAACAGAAAAAACCATGGCTTGTGATTCATGCATCTTGACGCTGAATGTTGTAAGTGGATATCTCTGAACATAAGTATACTACTAGTTATCCGCATTTTAATCATAATGAATGAATGAATGAATGAATGAAATAGATAAAATGAATGAACTGCCACCATGATGAATATGTACCTGCATATTGGTGGTCCGCTGGAAATGTAACATCAGTGAGGTACTTCTGCAGCAGTCAGTCGCATGTTTAAGTTATCTTTTGTGAAACGTCTCTGGTTGTGAATGAATCCCTTTGTATGCAATTCCCCAAGTAGCGTATATTTGAATGAATTAGTATAAAGGTTATGTTATGGAAATATAACATCAGTGAGGTACTTCTGCAGCAGTCAGTCGCATGTTTTGTGCTGTCATTGAGGTCTATTGGCACTATAAGGCCTCTTTCCTATCGTCTAGGAATCCCTCGACTTGTCATATTTGTTAAATATATATTTCTGAATGTCTGCCATGACACTTTCTCCCTATAAGTTCACATGTAATTTATTTTTGTCGACTACCTTTGAATGTGTTTACACTTGTAATGTCTGTTCTGAAATCTTCCTATCTTCATATCATCCAAGGAAAGTCTTGTTACTATCCTTTCCTTCGAGTTCCTTTCTTCCTAATGAGTTGTTGGAAACACTTGTGTTATCGTAGCAGTTCCCCTTTTGTATTGAAAGATACCCCTAACTGCTACAATTATTGGGCGATTCGTCGTAATCCGTTTCCGAATTTCTAATAACATGGTCGCCAGGAAATAGGTTACGATAATATTTTAACTATTATTACTGTGATAAAAAGTAAATATTATCCCGCTAGCTGGGTCGATGGGTCACGTCTGGAATAATCGCTATTATCTATTAATAGCCCATTACCCGATCTGCCATCTATACAGAATGGCGAGGAATCTGAAAACAGAGATTTCTCTAGCTACTTATTAGCTTGAATTGGCCAATGAAAATCATTTGTCTTTCTTTCAAAGAGAAACTTGATGTTTATTTCTTATGAGAATGTAACAAATTAAAATGTAAAAATGTATAATGAGAAACTTTTTTAGTCATGACCTGGTTAGAACCTTATACGGTGATTGTGGTCTTGGCGTGATCTTGATCGATGCCACCTCGAAGAACGCTTCCCTTCTTTTTGATGTTCTGAAATCAATTACCACGAATTCGCTTCTCTTCTTTAAATACGAACACTGCCGATTCACCGTTTCGCATACTCAAATATTTGTTCTAGCTCCACTATTTATGTGTGATGCCCGTTCTCTCCGTATAAATATCCAGTGCTTTTATGATTACACAGCCAAAAAATGTCTCAGTTCTATCTTCTGTTTATAGCAAGAAAATACGAGGCACGTTCAGAAAGTAAGTTCCGTTTGGTAATAAAATTCAATTGTGTACAGATACAGAAAAGTTATTTATTGCACAAAATTCTACAACTCTTAAACTACTTTTCCACATAACTGGCGAAATTTTGCAGGCATTTGCCATAGCGTGGCAGAAGTTTTGTATACCTTCTTCATAGAAATTTGCCGCCTGTGTCTTGAACCAGTTGGAAACAGTTTCTTTCAGCTCGTCGTCATTGTTGAAGTGTTGACCGGCAAGGAAAGAGTTGAGATGTAAGAAGAGATGAAAGTCGCTAGGAGCGAGGTCAGGGCTGTACGGAGGATGGTGAAACACGTCCCAGCCAAATCCCTGTAGGAGGTTTTTCGTCACATTTGCAGTGTGTGGTCGTGCGTTGTCGCGAAGAAAAACACCTTTTAACAGCAACCCTCAGCGCTTATTCTGTATTGCGCGGCGCAATTTCCGAAGTGTCTCAATAAGCATCTGCTGTGATTGTTTGACCACGCGGTGAGAAATGAATGAGTAAGATGCCTTTCCAGTCCCAGAACACTGTGCACATCATTTTTCGAGGTGTGAAGATTTGCTTGGGCTTAACCTTTGGTGGGGATGAAGGTGCCTCCATTCCATTGATTGACATTTACTTTCAGGGGTGTCGTAAGAAACCCAAGTTTCATCTCCTGTGACTATCTGTGTCAGAAATTCTTTGCCTCTTTCAACATAACGGGTCAAAAACTGAAGTGCATTACCCATCTGTTTTGTTTTGTGTGGCTCAGTAAGAATCATTGGTACCCAACGTGAGCGAAGTTTACGAAATTTCAGTTTTTCGGTAACAATTTCATGCATTAGTGATCGTGAAATTTGGGGAAATTCCATAGCGAGAGCACTAATTGTAAACCTTGGATTTTCCTGGATCTTGTCATCAATCGCGTGAACCAGTTGTTCTGTAACCAAAGATGGACGCCCACTTGGTTCTTCATCGTGCACATCACTACGTCCGTCATTGAACTGTGGGACCCATCTTCTCACCATTGAATGACTCATCGCATTTTGTCCGTAAACATCGCAAATTTGCCGATAAATTTCACTTGGTTTAACTTTCCTCGCATTTAGAAAACGAATCACAGATCTGATTTTACAAGCGGCGGGATTTTCAATCAACACCGACATTATAAACAAGCACAACAAAGCGTACGTGACTGACAGCGATCTGGAAATGGCGCATGTTTCTTCTTGTACAGAGCGTCTACCGCGCATGTTCGGAACTGCGATCGCAGCGCTGCAGCGGAGATAAATTGAAACGGAACTTACTTTCTGGACGTACTTGGTATGGAAAGTCCGGTATCGTTCGTGAACCGCATACATTTATAAGTTCAAGAATGATTAGAGTTGACTCTTGAAAAATTTGCAAGTTTTATTTTGATGCACAGGAAAATATTGAGAAGTCGACACGTTCCACAAATATTAGAAAGTATACAAGTTCATTTGTGGTTCTGCCACGAAAATATTCAAAGTCCGAATATGTCCCTCAAGTCCGATTGTTGCTCTACCACACGAAAATATTTCAAAGTCGGAGCACGTACTGTAGACCCCCGAAATTTTTACAAGTATTAACATGCACAAATTAATCTATTGGCGAGCGAACTGCTCACCGTCACGACATGGGACGGACTGGTTTTTATCGTCTCTTTTAAAACTCACAATGCCTCGCCTTCTCTTTTGTTTCAACAAAATGCCCCAAACTTCCGTTTTAATAATGAGTCGACGCTTCTTCCACCAATCCACAAATCTCTTATATTTCCTCCTATATTTTCTCACGCCGTCACCTCCCCGGTCAGATGAATGTTTGTTTATCCTGACAAGAACCACGACGTCGTTACTAAGGCGCCATATTGCTTATTATTTGCCCAAACCATTTTGCCCATTTACGACAAATATTCTGTAATAAAACATGTCCCCATAATGATATGTCACACTATTTATCACTCCACTATCAATATGTAAGGTAATGACGAAAACATTGGCTGGGGTGAAACATTGCCACAACTTGGAAGAATGTAAGTAGCGTAGTGTGTATTGTAAATTTATTTGTTGGCTGTGTTCCCTTATCTATCTATCTTAGAAACACTACATAGAATTGTTTGTTGCATTGAGTTACAGTTGCAACCTAAAATATACGTAAATATGTGTAGTGTACCATGAAGCAGCGAAATCTCGTAATCGAAATTTCGTTAATTTTGGATTAAATGAATTGATTCGTCATTGGGTGACCGGGTAGGGACGGCGGGATGTAACGGGGTGGAGCCTGTGGCCGAAGGGATAAAAGGGACTGACTGCAACGTGACGGGAGTTGAGAAATACAGTAATTACTCGGACGGAGGATTACTCCAGGAAAGCGTTTAAGCCTGAGAAGGTTAGAGAAGCGTTACGTAAACTACGCCAAGAAAATAAAAGTTTGAATGTTTCTACATGTTTAGTGTATCATATTTATTAGTGTATCCCACTTGAACAACTACTACCTTTTCCCTTTGCCCTCTGTTGTTTTTGTATTGTGTTTATCTCTGTGGCTGCAAAGTTGTTTATCCTACTGTGACACTTTGAATATGTTTTTGTGTGTTAGTGTAGGAGAAAATTTTTTTAAATTTATTTGGTTTGGGGTATTTTTTTTAATGTTTTAAAATATGAGATTGAAGATTGAAAAGGATGATTTAAATGTTTGGGGATTTGAATAAAAATTTTTTTTAAATTTGTTTGAATTTTAAGGGTTATTTTATTAATGTAAGATGTTATTTTGGGTAGTTATTTAATTTTTTTGAAATTTTTTTAAGGCCCCAGTTTAAAATTAAAATTTTAAAATTTATTTTTAATAATGTTTTTTAGTTTAAAAAATTAATATAAAAAATTTTTTCAAAAAGAAAAGAACTTAGCAAAAAAAAAAAGAAAAGGGCTGTCCAAAATAATTAAAAATGTGTTTTTAAAAAAATTTTTAGTGAGTTTGAATATTTTTTTATATTTTGAAATTTTATTTTAAAAAAATGATTGGAGAGGCATTTTTCCCAGGTATGTTTGTTTTCATTAGAAGTATGAGTTAAAAGGTAGTTTTGGATTTTTGTCTTTTTTTTATATTTTTAAAATTTTAATGGTTTTTTTTTCTAAAAAAACAAATGATTGAGGGTTTTTTATTTGTTGAAAAAGCTTTTTAAAATTTGTTTTTGTTGATTTAAAAAGTTTTGTGAGAGGGGATGTTTGGGGAGAGGATATTTGGGAAAAAAAATTTTTTTCCCTTATTGAATTTGTTTAAAAGAGAAAGGGAAGGAAAGATGAATGTTTTTAAAAAAGGTAGATAATTTTTTTTGGTTAACTATACTGATTGTGAGGAAAAAGGGGGAACGGTCTGTTTTAAAAGTTTTTGGAAATGTTTAATTTTTTTTTGATTTTTGGGGAAAATAGTGACCATTTGGGACAATTGCCTTATACAAAGGTTTGTTTAAAAAAGTAGGAGGAGTTGGGTTTTTTGATTTATGTTATCATGTTTTTGAAAATTTTGTTAGAAAAGAATTAAAAATTTTTGTTAAATAAGGGGGTTAATGGTAGATTTTGTTATTGACAGCTAAAATTTTTTAAGTGAAAGTACAAATGTCTAAAAAAGGTTTTAGGGTTTAAGGGAAAGATTTAAATGAAATTTGTCCCTTTTGGGAAAATGTTAATAAAATGTTGGGGACAGATGTCAATTTTTTTAAAGAATAAAAAAAGGGATCCTTCCCAATCAATTAAAGTATAATTTTTATTTATTTAAAAAAACACAGGATTCAAAATTTTTTCATCCAGTTTCTGACAAAGGGGCCCTTTTGGGACATCAGTAACTTGATTTTTGTAAGTTTCGAATTCAGGGAAACAATTATTCAAATTATCGTTTATATTTATTGCTGTGGCAAAGTATTTTTCCCAATGGACAAATGAAAAATTTATTTTTTACCCTGAAATAGATTTTATATTTAATTTTTTGTTTCTTTTTTTTTCAAAATTTTAGTAAAAAAGGGTAGTATGATAGAATTTTTGTAAAAATTTTCCATAGAATGTTACACATTTTTTAACTGTTTTTAGAAATAAAAATAAAAAAGGAAAAGGGTAAGGAATAATTAAAAAGGTTATAGTAAAAAATAAGTTTTTGGGTTTCATTGCACAATTTCAGAAAGACAGGAGATTTTTTGCCCATTGTTTTTAAATTTTGATATTTTGTTTTTTATTTTACTTGTTTGAATGAGGGGAACTATTGGTTTTTTTAATTTTTTAAGAGAATGATAATTTTTTATGGATACCATCTTGTGGAGGAGGCGGGGTATTTTAAATTGAATTAAAAAACTGAGCCCCAAAATTTGAAAATTTGTTTTGGGGTTGATAGGGGAAAGGAGAAAATGAAATAAAATGAAAGGTTTTTTACCTAGGGTAAAGTTTTCAATTGTTGTTGCCAATAGAATGCAAAAGTAAAAGGGGAAAATTGGTTGATTAAAGTTTAAGTCTGTTTTGAGAAATTTTCATTGAGAAAAACGATTTTCCTTATTTAGGATTTGGTAAAATTAAAAATGAAAAATCTAAAATAAATTTGATATTTTTTTTTGGACATTTTTTAAGGAGGAGTTTTAAAAAGTTGTCTAAGATAGAAAAAAGTTGTAATTGAATGAAAACTTGTTTTTTTAAATTTTAAATGAGAAAAAACTTTTGTTTTGATTTTAAATAAATTTTTTTTTAAAATGATTAAAATATTAATTTATTTTAAACCCAACCTTTACCTTATATTTTCCTTTCTTCAAGAATGTTTGGTGTACAGGGGGGAGGGAGAGTTTAAAGGAAAAGAGGAGGAAATAATCTGCAGTTTTTTTGAATTTGTGGGGTTTTTTAGAAAATTTTGGGGCCAAAAAAATATTTTCTTAAGTTTCCGATTTTTTCCAGAGAATCCCAAAAACTCGTTTTTTCCGTTAGGGTCCCGTTTCAAAATGTTTAATGATCACTTTGGGCCCCGGGGAGTGAGGCAACAAGGGGGGGAAGATTTAGTGACCCATTTACTACCTGGAAGCAAAAGGGGTTTGAATTTGACTTGGGGGTTCTGGTTGGGGACCACCAGAACCGGGTTTAAGTGTCATTCTGGCGAAGGGGGCATGACGACTGCGAGGTGGGGGGAGATTTGACGAGGGACTTGACGATGAAAAGGAGAACCCAAAAAAGCGCCAACCCCCCTTTAAGGGTTTGGATGCATTGCGGGATGTAGATGAACAAATTAAAAAAAAAAACCTTTTGTTTGGGTCAGGAATGAATTTTTTTTCTATTTCCTTAAAAGTTGGTTTTAAAAGTTTTGTTGAACTTCATAAATTGTTCAGTGTTTTGAAGTTGTTTAAATTTTTTAAAAGATTAAAGAAAATTTTTGTGTTCGGAGTTTCCAAAGTTTTTCAAAAAGGGAAGAGGAAAAATAAAAAGTATGTATTTGAGAGCCCCTTTAAGAGAAAAACTGATCCGCCCAAAATTTTCCTGGTCCCCCTTTCCCTTTTGCTGAGCCCAGCCTCACGGTTTACCTAGGGCCCCCGCCCTCCCTAGGCGGGGGGGGGGCCCACCCCACTTCCAAAAAGACCCCAAGGGTTTGCCCCTGAAAAAATAAGAAAAATTATTACATTTATTAAATTTTTAAATAATAAAATAAAAAGAAAAAAGAAAGGGAGATCAAAAAAAAGGGGGGGTTTAAAAGGTAAAAAAAGAGAAATGGGAAAAGGAACCGGTGAATAAAAGGGGACCAGATGAAAAAAATGAATGAAATTCTAAGGAACAATTAGAAAAAAGGCCCAAAAAATAATATTGGGGGAAGACAAACATTTTATAAAAAACCCAAAGAAAAAAAGGAACATTGTTCCAAAGAATTGCATGGGAACCCAAGAGAGAATATTTAGATCCTAAAGGGAAACCCAGGTTTTGGGACGGGTTCTTTTCAAAACCATAAATTACAAACTTTTAAAAAATTTTACAACTGGCTTTTCGCCAACACAAACTTGGGAAAAAAATTAAAGGAAAATTTGGGAAGAAGATCAAAACAAGAAAAGGTTGAGAAACAAAATGGTATTTCAAAAGTAAAATGAAAAAAGGTACAAAAAAAAAGAAAACACAGGGACACATCCCAAAAAAAAAAGGAAGAATGGAAAGGGGGAAATCAAAGATTGCAGAAAAAATTTTAAACACTGCAAGGAGACACTAAAAAAGGGGTAAAAAACCAAGAAACTTACAAAAATTTCTGCTAATAAAATTTATTACTTTCAAACCAAAAAAATTTTTCTAAAAAATTAAAAAAGTTATACATAAAATTTTAAAGAGTGCAGGAAAAGGAACTGTTAGTCAAGACATAAAATTTTTTTATTATTACAAAAAAAGGGGAAAAATAAAATTAAAATAGTCAGGAAACTATAAAAAAAATTATGCAAAAATTCAAACTAAAAAATAAATTATTTCAACATTGAAAAAAAAAAGGTGAAAAAAAATTTCAAAAAACAACATATAACAAATGAAATTTTAAAATACTTTTCATTTCGTTTAAAATTTTAAAAGGGTCCTCCACCCAAACAATTTTTGGAATCTAATATTTAAAATTTTTAAAAATTAAAATTTTCCCAGGAATATTAAAGGGATTCCCAAGGATTTATTTTTTTTCTTTTGAAAAATTTTTTTTATTATTCTTTTTTTAAACCCAAAACCCCCCATTCTTCCAATTTTACTTTTACCCACCCATCCCCCAACCACATTTTCCTTATTTCTACTTCTTTTTAAAATTTCTTCCCTACTTAAAAATTAACATAACTAATTTTTATTTGGTTTTAAAACACCCTTTTGATATCTATTTTTTAAATTTATGTTCTAATTTTCTTTCAATTCAATTAAATTTAAATTTAAATCATACATTTCATTTTCATTTTTTTTTTAAGGAGTAAAGAATATTTTTAATTTTATGTCCATTAAAAACCCTTATTAAATAAAATTTTAAAATTAAGTCCAAATATCAAAGATAATACCCAAAGGTTATTTTAAAAATTGATATGAAGACAAATTATTTTAAACAAATGACCTTTCAAATTACCACCACTACAGAAAAAATTTTTATAAATATATTAATTTTTAAAATTTTTTAAAAAATTTCTAAAATTTAATAAAACTTTAAAGGGAAGAAAATTTTTTAAATGAACTAACAAAAATAAACCTGACAAACTAAATATTTCAAAAACACCTTTACTTTTAAAAATAACCTTCTATTAACTGAAATGAAACAAAAAAAAGGAGAGCCTTTATCCATCTATATAACATAAAGAACCCCTTTTATAATAAATTAACAGAAAATCTTATTCTTTATTACCCCTACAAATAAATCATCTCAAATCACAATAAAACCCATCTTTAACATTTAAACAATTTCAAAAAATTACCCATTTTTAACACTAAACCCATCATGCTAAATTCAAGCATTTCATCATCATCTTTATTTTCCCATCCTCAGACCATTTCAAACATCATAGACCTACAAAAAACACATTTCATTTCCACAATTGCAAAAAAACCCCCCTTCCCAAGTAAATACTTTTAAAAAAAAAACCAAAAACACGGGTTTTATTTTAACCCCAAAACCTCTGATTTCCATTCCCCCTTTTTCCCAAAATTACAATATTTTTTTGGGAAAAAATAAAAGGGAAAAAAAACACTAAATAAAAATTTCAAAAAACAAAATCTTTTAAAATCCCAATGTCTCTGAAAAAAAAGCAAATTTAAAAATCAATTTATCCGGATATAAAGGAAATTAATTTAATTTTTATAAAACAAAAATTTTTAAAATTGTTTATTATTTTTAAACAAACCCAAAAGGTTTTGGGATCACCATAATTAATTTACCCCCACACAAACCCCTTCAAAAATTTTCCACATAAATTTTTCCCCCCCCTCTTCAAACAACACCCAAACACGGGAAAAACGACAAACCATGCACAAAAACCCTAACACAAAATACATCCACCGGGTAATTCCCCTAGATATTACCATTAAAATTTATATCCCCAAAATTTTAGAAAATTTTTTCCCAGATTTAACACAATACATTTGGATCAACAAAACCCAAAACCCTACACTATCTAATTTTTCCCAAAAACTCACTAAACCCCACGATCAAACCCAATAAAACTTTGATTTTCAAAATATTATATTTAAGGGTACACTAATGGGGCCCCTTTAAATTTTCAAAATGGTTAACATTTAATTTTTTTAAAATAAAACATTATAAGGGCATCCATTTTCCACTTTCAAAAATTTTCAAAAAAAAATTTTTTTTTTTAAAACTTCTAAACAAAAATTTAAATGAGATTTTTTATTTCTTTTATTTTTAAATTTTTTTAAACTTTTTTTTAAAACAATTTAGAAAATTTAAAATTTAAAAAATTTAAAAATTCTAAAAAAGGATAAATTTTTTTTATTTAATATGGGATGTAACGGGGAAAAAACCCAAAATTTATAAAAATGTATATTGTTTATCTTTTTTCAACAACAATTATTATTTTACATCAAATGATTTCAAAATCCAATGCATTTTCACAAACTAAAACATCCTCAAAACTACATTTTTTAAAAAACCCCTAAAATTTTTTTAAAAATTTCACAAAATTGCCCAATTTTTTCCTTAATTTTTTCCAAACATCTATATTTAGACAATTGAAAATTATTTAAAATTACAAAGTTTAAATTTCTAAAAAAATTTTAAAAAAACCTTCTTGCTTTATTCCTCAAAAACACCATCAAGAAAAAAGTCAATTATGCACCAACCACCCAGTGATTTGGACCCTTTTCCCTTTCATAAAACACTTTCATCCCATCGTTTGTCATGCGAACAAAACCAGGGTTCCAACAAATTTGCATTAAAAATAACAAAAAACTTTTTCCCTTAAGACAAAAAAAATAAAATGATAAAATAATCAATTTTAGAAAAAAAAAATTTTGAATTATTCTTTTTTAAAAAGGAACCAATTTAGACAACCAAAAATTATATTATTTTTGTCGTTGTTACTAAATAAAATGTCCAAAGGTAACAAAAAGGATTTTATCCCCCAAACTTTTTATCACCCAAGCCCTACGGGGTCGGGGTGATAAAGACGGGGCCCAAATTTTGTGGCCACAACGCATTATTTGTTCACCCCAAAAAAAAACAATAAAGTACAAGTTTTTCACAAAACAAATTTCAATCGGATTTTCAATTAATTTTGACCAAAACACGAACTAAGGAGCCCTTTTAAAAATATGCATTCGGAAAAAAACTTAAATTTCACCCCTTATTGACGGGGGAAAGCAAAATTAAACACCTGTTGATCGGCCCCCATCACCGGAAAAGTTTCATTTATTCAAAGGGTCAAAAATGATCCTTTTTCAGTAACATTTTCCAAGTGGGAAAAGGCGTTTAAAATTTTCAATTTTATTATAGACAAAACATTTAAAGAAAACCAAAACCAAACACTGCCCCCATTGAACATGTTTTTACGGGAATTATATATTAGATTTTTAAAAGGGGTCACATAAATCTAAATTCCCATTTGAAATATAATAAACTTTTCATGTAAAAAAACGGGTATTCATTACCCTCATTTTCCCCTTTAAACAACAGCTAATGCAAAAAAGATAAAAATTAAATATGCATTAAACCACAAAATCTACACAAAATTTTACCCCATTTTCATCCTAACTTCATTTTTTAAAGATAACGAAATTCAAAAAACAAATTTACTACATACTTTATTAAAAAAAATCATAATTCTATATCCATAATTTATATTTAAAATTACATGAATCAAATTTAAAATTTTAAAAAATTCTTTTTCCCAAAACCCTTTTTGTTAAAAACCTTTTTAAAATTTACAAATTTTTTTATTTGAAAATTTTTAAATTAAATTCTATTATTAATTTTCAATCAAAAAAATATTTTTTTCCCCAACCAAAGAATTGTTTAAAACATCTTGACTTATATTAGCCCCAAGGAAATAAGAAATTTTTAAACGTCATTGATGATAGCAATCTTGCTCAAAACCCCCATTTTTCCCAAAAGATTTTTCATCCCCAAAAGAAACTAGTCAAATATTAAAAAAAAAAGTTATATTTACTATTTTACAAACTTTAAAAAAAAATTTACCAGAAATTACTTGACCTCCCACCAAACATCAGTAGATTTGACCATTTTCCATTTGTTTAAAAAATAAAACGACGGTTTTTTTTATTTTTTTTCAAATTTTACAAAATTCCTTTTGTAATTGTCTTCTACAATGAAGGGGTTTTTTTATATCTCCCCTTTTTCACAAATTTCATTTTTATTTTGCCCCTTTAATTTTTTTTTAAAAAGTTTAGCAATTCATACACCTTTTTAAAAATGACCGTCTGCCCCTCAATATTTAAAAGTTTTAATTTAAACATTAATTTATTTAATGCCATTTTAAAAAAATAAATCAATTGTCAAAACGTTTAAAACCTTTTGATCTTCCATCAAATATTACAAAATTTGTAAAATATCAAGGGAAAACTATCTCTTTTTTCACTTTGAAAATCCTGTTTTTTTTAAACAATAAAAAGGGAAGTCATGGGACTGTCATAGGGAAAACCCTTTGTTTTCTCAAATATCCACAATTTGTCTTTTTATTTCAAATTATCACAAAATTTTTAAAGTAACGATTGTTGGGGGAAAATTTTAAATTTTAATATGTTAAACATATTTTTAGAAAAAATTTTAGCCAAGGAAAAAATTTCTTTTCTTCAAATCTATTCAATATCACTTAATAACTCACCCTAAAAAGATAAAAAATAGAATACATCTGCCAGATTTTTTTAAGAAAGGGAAACGTCGTTTAAATTTTGGAAACATAAAATTAGAAAAAAGAACATATTTCAAAAATTTTGGGGGAACTATTTAATTATGGTGAAAAATTGACCCAGCAATTCCGGATTCAAAAAGAGCCATTTATGGATTGTTCAATTTTAAGTTTTAATAAAAAAATTCACTAGATTTTACCCTTTTCTCATTTTACCACATTTCTTTTTTTTTGTATTCGAGTTCAAAAATCCCGATCATTTAAATTTTAGCTTTTTTTGATTAATCAAAAAAATTTTAAAACAATTCAATTAAAAATAATACAAATACATTAATGTAAAATTTGAAAGCAAGATCAAAAAAAAAAAAAGTTTTAAAAGGTTATGGAATTTATTTACACTGCCCCTTTTGTCTGATCTTCACCAACAATTAAAAACCCTTTGAAATATTTAAAACCTTACAATTTTTTTGTTAATTTGGGAAAAAAAAATTCCTGAAAAAATAACTCAATCATAAAATACATTAAATTACAAAAATAAGCCCCTGATACTCTAACTTGATCGGGGAAGATATTTTTAAAGGGTGGGTTTACAACATTTTTTGGGGAAACTTAAAACGTTCACCCCAAATTCGCACAAAAGTCAACATTATTCATTATTTTAACGATAATTCAAAACCCTTAAAGACTTTCGTACTTTCCAACCCGTTTCTGAATTTAATTTAATGTAACTTGCACTAGGATAATGTCAAAAAATTAATGGTAATCCCACCATGGGGTTTAGTCACTTTTTGGGGTAAAATCTGTAATCAATATTAATTTTTTCGAAGAATAAAAAAAAAAAGATTTTTTAAAAAATCCATAAAAAGAAAAAAGGGGTCAGTGAAAACTGTAAAAAAAACCGGGGACTACTAAAAAGGGACCCGGGTCATCCAGGGGAAGGATACTGACAAAAAAAAGAGATGAAAACTGAAATTCGGGGGGGTTTTAGAAATTTTTGATTTTACCTAATTTTACCTTCAAACAAATCAAAAATTTAGATTTTTAAAATTTTTTAACCCGTATTTAATTTTCAACAGGGGAATAAAAAATAGAGAAAGGCTTTAAAAAAAAAATCCCATCTCCACATTTTAATTTTTTGTTTAAAGATTTAAAAAGGGGAGTTCAAAATTTTTAAAATTTATGTTTCTAAACATGTTTTCCAAAAGGGCAGGTTTAAACCATTACTGTTTAATTTTTAACTAAAAAATTTGTTAAAAAATTTTGAAATCAATATTTATTCACCCACACCCTGCATACCAATTTTTAGAGACCAAGGGGGTTTAAAAAGAAAAGTCCAAATAACCAGTCATGGGCAAGAAAGAGGGTTAAAAAAAAGTGATGACATAAAAAAGTAGAAAAAAGACCCTTACAGTACATCTAAACAGTTTTTAAAACCTATATTGGGCCTGATAAAAACGAGTTTAATCTGAAAAATTTAAAACTAATGAAGTTTTAACTGATTTATGCTTTTTTTTTTTACATAAACAAAAATTAAAAGAAATTTCCCTTTTAATTAGTGGCTAGAATAACTAAATTAAATCAAACGAACATATCAAAATTTTAGTGAAAATCACAAGATTTTTAATTGTATAGTTTTGTTTTTTAGCATATTCAAGTAATTCTTTTGAAAACAATACCTGCCAAAAATTTTTTCAATTTTAGGGCATAAAGAGAAAAATTCAAAGTAATGACTAAAGAATATAAAATAAAGGAAAAAAACCAAAATTTTTATTTAGAAATTTTTTATTAGTCCAAGAATTAAAGAAAACTAACATTAGGAATATCAAAATAAAAAAAAAGTATTAAAAAAAACTTAAATATTTCATGGTAAATTTTAATAATCTTTTACCTAAAAAGAAAATGCAAAAAAAAAAAGGCAATTTAAAGAAAAATTTCAATTTTAAAAAAATATTTTTTCGAATTGAACCTCAGAGAGTTCCAGAAAATTAAATTATACAGCCCCTCAAAGTAAAAAACCAAAAAAAGAAGAAAATTTGGTTGATTTTTTTGGAAATTAAAGGAAACAAAGAAAAAACAAGGTAACCAAAATTTTAAGTTTTTAATTTATGTATTTGTTTCTACTTTGTTTAAAAAAAAAATCCTTTGGGGAAGAGGAAAAAAAGAAAAAATGCTAACCAATAGCAAAGAATCTTCGTCATTTTTACCCAAAAAATTTTTATAAAAAGAAGGTAATATGAAAACCCAAATTTTTTACAAGAGAAATTTTGCAGTAAAAAAAATGTTCATTTTAAAAACAATTTACGTAGAATGCATTAAAAAATCAAGAATTTTTTTAAAAGTGAAAATTTGGGATGTAAAATTTCAAAAGGAAATATTTAAAAAGGGGTTTTTAAATTTCTAGATACTTTTTTAAAAAAGAATGGGAAATAAATTTAGAAAAATTATAGATTTCCATTTTCTTTTTGAGGAAAAAGTATATTAATTTTTATTTTAAAGATTCTTTTAAAATTTTAACAATGACAAATAAAACAACTTTGAATATTCAAAAAAACTTGAGATATTCAAAGAGAAAAATCATTTGAATTTGAAAAAAAAGAAAGAAAAATTTTACAAACGGTGCATTTTTAAAAATAAAAATTTTGGGAAATTTTTTAAATGGGAATTAACTTAGGGAAAAAAAAAAAATCATTCAACCAAATCGGGGTTCAGGATGACATTTGAGGACTTTTGATCTTTCGATTTCGGACCAAAACTTTTATGACTAAGGCAGAAAGGACCAGTGTTGTGATTGTGAAAAGGGGGGAAAAAAGATTGAGAACAAAAAAAGACCAGCAAGGAAGAAAAAAACAAGTGTAAAAACCTCTAGTAACTCAGTGTCGCCAGGTTTTAACGTCTTTTAAAAAAAAGGGAAACATGGACAAAGGGCGGTGCCAAACAGACCAGCAAAAGGGGGGAGGGCCCCCGAAGAAGGGGGTTTCAGGAGGGAACCCCGACGAAGGCGATGTCGAACGGGACCTCACCACTGGGGGGCGGGGACCCCGGGCCAAAAAGGGGATGCCAGGGAGGCCCCATCACCCCAGTGTCGGACCCTTATCCCAGAAGGGGGGCGGAAATCCCCGGGCATTTATGACCGATGGAGGCACCGGGCGGAAAAGGGCAGGTTGGGGAAAAATTTGGGGATGGGAGGGTACGGGAAAGAGGAGATAGCGAACATTTAACATTTTAAATAAATATGTAAATGATTTTTCGCTCTTTAGTACCCCGACCCACCCACTTTTTTTAGGGGTTTCAATCCGATCAGATATGAAGTCGTCCGACCATTTTCCGATTATTACGGGCCCCATCACGTATTTTTTCAAAAAATTATCTTTAGGAAAAAACCCTGTCATCGATTAGGTGATTCCAGGAAACAGAAATTTGTCCCTTTGTGTAGTGGGGGTTTTTTAAGGGGGGGGGGGTCTTCCCCGGGTGGGGGACAGGGCCCCCCCCACCAGGGGTTCCCCAACGGTATATCCCATCAGCGGGGACCGCCCAGTGGGCATAACCACCCCTCTGGGCGCGAAAAAGGGAAAAGAAAGAAAATTGGGGGGCCGTGGCCCCTTTTAGGGACGCCCGGGATTGCTTGGGTTGATCTAATAAAACCCCGGAAAATACCCGGGGAAAACCACACTGATTTTTCCCAAAGGATGACTTGGCCAGTGAAAGGGGGAAAAACCCCGGGGAGGGGAACAGGGGCCCCCTTGGTCCCCAAAACATCCCCTACACGATCCCGGCCGCCCTTTCAGCCCAGCGAGTAGCCCAAAAACATAACGTTCATGGCGCCCCGCCCACGACCCCACCCCAAGATTGTCCCCGCGTGTGAGAGAAAATTATCTTGGCGTAAACGTCATTATCAAATTTTTGGGAGGCCTTCGTCAACCACCAGAACCCACTGAACCACGTGGCGCGGGAAAACCAAACATTTGGCATGGTTTTTTTTAATCTACAAACCAACTTGCCCGAAAATACACCTTTGAGTATTTCCCCTGATACCCCATAGTAGGGGGGCCCTTCCCGACCACCCGCCACTACGTGACTCGTCACCCGGATAAAACGCCCAGCCTGGGGTAAAGTTTTTCACGCCCGAGGTCGAAAAAAACCGTCTGAGGCGGGTTTTATTTTTTTACGTTTTTTAGGGGGCCCTCATGACATTTAGGGGGGGTCCCACGACCTTCCGGTCAAACCTTTTCTAAAAAAGCAATCACCAGACCCTGCCCGCAAAGGGTACCGCCCTCCCCCACCCACGGCCGCCAACGTAACTTCCCCGCCACGTCACGAGCATCCGGGGCAAATTTTTAAAACTTTCGTTTGGTTTGAGTTTCCCCAAAAGTGTCAAAAAATTAGAAGAAAGGGCTTTTCCCTTTTCCTAGCACCGGGACCCCTTTTAGTCGCCACCATCCCAGGGGGAACGACCAAGCTTTTGTAACCGGGGGTTTCCAAAAACAATTTTAAATACTTTGATATGGGGAAATGGAAAGAACGCAGAAAACCCCGAGGAAAAGGGGGAAAGTTTAAGGGCCCCCGATATTTGGGAGCAAACTGAGGTGAAATTTTGAAACCCACGGAAATAAACAGTTTAAGGAAAATTAATGGAAATATTGGTAGATTAGAACGCGATGAAGACCAATTTACTTGAGGGACAGAAATAAATTAGGGGGGAGCCAAAAAGACTTGAGAAGAGGCCGGGAAGCGGGAATGGAAAATCACACTGGGGAAAGAGAATTGGGCTTGACACCTTTTTTAAAGGGGGCTCTGAGGTGAAAACCCCCACAATCACAATTTCGAGAGGAAAAATTGTAAAAAAGAATAAGGGGGGCAAAATGAAAGTTCAATTGTTTAACAAAATTTAAATGTTTAACAACCATGTTTTAAAGTTCCCAGTTTAATGTTCAACCGTTTTTTGTTCAACCGTTTAAGTTCAAAAATGTTTAATGTTAACTGAATGTTCAACCCTTTTTAAAGTTAAATTTTAATGTTCAACTGTTTTAATTCAACATGTTTAACAACTTTTTTGTTTTTTTAATGTTCAACCATGTTTAATGTTCAAAAAGTTTTGTTCAACTGTTTACGTTCAACCATGTTTAATTTCAACCTTTTTAAAAGGTTAAACGTTTAACAACATGTTTAATTTTTAATTTAATGTTCAACCAGAATGTTCAACCATGAGTTAAACGTTAATTTTAACATGTTTAATTTTTCAACCGTTTAATGTTCAACTTGGTTCAACCATGTTTAAGTTACCATGTTTAATGTTAACCCTGTTTTTTGTTCAACCGTTTAAGTTCAACCTGTTTTTGTTTAAAACCCTTTTAGTTCAACCCTGTTTAATGTTCAACCAGGATGTTCAACCATGTTTAATGTTCAACCGTTTAAAGTCAACTGTGTTCACCCGTTTTAAAGTTCAACCATGTTTTGTTCAACTGTTTTGTTCAACCTGTTTAAGTTCAACTGTTTACGTTCCCTGTTTAATTTTAACCTTTTTAAATTTCAAACATGTTTAATGTTAACATTTTTAAAGTTCAAACCTGTTTAATGTTAAAACCCTGTTTAATGTTCAACATTTAAAAAGTTCAAAATTTTTTAAAGTTCAAACTAGAATTAACCATGTTTAATGTTCAACCAGTTTAATGTTCAACCATGTTTAATGTTCAAACATGTTTTTGTTCAACCGTTTAGTTCAACCATGTTTAATGTTCAAACCCTGTTTTGTTTAACTGTTTTAAAGTTCAACCCGTTTTAAAGTTCAACCATGTTTAATGTTCAACCATGTTTAATGTTCAACCATGTTTATGTTTAACTGTTTAATGTTAACTGTTTTAAAACAACCCTGTTTAAAGTTCAACCTTTTAATGTTAACCCTGATTTTAAAATTTTAAAATTCAACCCTTTTAATGTTAAAAGAATGAAAGAATTTAAATTAATTTCAACTAGTTTAATTTTTAATGTTTTTTTAACATGTTTTCAACCATGTTTAAATGAACCATGTTTAATTAAAAAATGTTTTAATTTCAACCCTTAATTTTAAATATTTTAATTAAAAAGTTTTTTTCAACCCGGGCATTATTTTTTAATAAAAGTTTAATTTAAAAAAAAATCCAAAGAGTAAAAAAAAATAAAAATAAAAATAATAAAAAAAAAAAAAAATTAAAACGCGGGGAAAAAATTTTTTTTTCACACAGGTAACATTTACTTTTAAAAAAATGATTTTTTTTTTTTTCAGTAACTTCCCCCTTTAAAAAAAAGAAGGGGGCAAACAAAGAAATAATTAGTTTAGTTTTAAGTATGTCCATTAAAATCTTGCCCGATCCTAATTTAAAATAACTAAAGGTAATTTAGTAAACCTTCCCTTAAGACCCAAACCCCCACGAATAAAACATTTTTGGGTTTAACACAAAACTTAAAACCCTCACATTGAGAAATCAATTGATACCTTCAACAAAAATGAAATGGAAAAAAATAACAATGAACAACCTAAAATCATTTAAAAAAATGGCCTTCAAAAAAAATAACAAAAAATTTGAACACTTTATCCGATAAATTCAAAAAACCATCCTGAAAATTTAATTAACATTTATAGCAAAAAACTTTTAAAGGGGGGGATTTTTTAAAAATTTTTTATTTATTAAATTTTAAAAAAACGCCTGTCCCGAGGTCAAAATGTGAGGTCTTTCAAAGTAAATTGAGAACTTTTATAAATTTTTTCCGAAGATTTGTGTTCATATTTTCAAAAAGATGACTTTTTAAAAAAAGAAAATTTAAATTTGGGCCCCAAAAAAGTGTTCATGATATGGGGATTGTCCAGTACAAAAGGAGAAATGACCCGGCGTTTGAGGCATTGGGGAAAGGGTTTTAAATTTTTCTTTAATGCCCTTTATTGTGATTAAAAGAAGGTTTTAGGACCTACAAATCTAAAAGACCCCCGACTGCCCGCCCCAATGTAGCTGCAACGATGTCCTTTCTTAGATTACCCATGTCTTCGTGAAATAGACAAATTGAAGTTGGTTTCGTCCGTATACAAGATTGAAATGTTTTATGTTTGAAAATTTAGCAGCTAAAGTACATATTCGCGATGTTTTATTTAATGTCCTTTCTATTAGCTTTTCAGACATTCCAGTTCGAGCTGCCGAGGCGAGCACATCGTGCCGAGGTAGCTCTTATCGCGTTCATATCGCGCCCGCAGCTTAAGTTCACATCGCAGTGGTCACGTTGCTAGTGCTAGAAGTGGCGAGTGCAGTGAAACGATTACTTACAAAGTGCTAAATACAAAATTTAATAAGTGCGATCAGTACGTGTTCAAACTATATGCTCTGGTCTCGGCCAGAGCATTACCCACGGACAACCAGTGATTAACGCGCGCAGGCTAGTGTCCTCCACGCTTCACAGTGTTCATGAATCCAAGTTCAGTCTCAACAGCGGAAGCCATTAAAATGCTTTAGTCACGTTAAACAATCCAAACGGTGGTGAAAATTCAAAATTGAAATGGACGAGTGTAATCCATCCGCTCAGCAACAAGCAGAAGATCAGCAAATGCAACAAAACCGACAACTTCAGGCAGAGCAACAATGGAAATGAAGCAAGACCAACAAAACAGTTTCTACAATACCTTAATGAGCAACGCATAATTATTCCTCAGCTGCAACAACATCAAAATCTTCAACAAGTTCCGACAGTCAGCATTCTTCACTATCGCAGCTAAGTAGCCTACCCACTCAAAAAATGTTAGTAGAGAATCAAATATTATGGAAAGAGCTCGCTAAAAGACAAAGAACTTACGATTCTCGCGATATGTATGGCGTGCCAGTTGCTAACACATATGAAATATTAACGGAAGTTGAAACTCCAAATGAACCAATAAATGTTACCCAGTAGTGAAAATACCTCCATACATGTGTTAGGTAAAACTATAAAATAATATTAGATGATATCAAGTCAGTAGCTAAAAACGACTTTTCCACTAGAACACAACAGAATGGAATCAAGGTTTTCTTCACTGATATAGACGACTTTAGAAACTATAAGAAATTTTGTGAAGTTAAATCAGTGTCATTTTATACATATAGGGACCTTCGACGAAAATCTTTACAGTTATGCTTAAGGAGTACAGAATCTCTTAAAGAAAGTGAAATATGAAGAATTCAAAGGCTCAATTACCCAGTAATTAAAGTTTGTAGGTTATATAATAAACAAAGACAACCACTGCAAACTTGTGCTATGGACTTATCAGAGACTGAAGAAGCTAAATCTATCTACAATATAAACAAATTCATGAACTGTATCATTCAAATTCAACCTAGATTAAACGTAATTCACCTGTCCAATGTAAAATTGTCAGTCATTCGACATTCTCAGGCTAATTGTCACGTAACTTCCAGGTGTGTTCTTGTGATGGTGAGCATCACTATTCTAAATGAACCGTTCCCAAAACTCCAAACCGATTTGTGCTAATTGCGGCGAGGCACACACTGCAAATTATCGAGAATGCCGTGTGTACCAAGAAGTTCGTAGGTCATGGCCAACATTCCTTTCAAAGAAAAATCTCAATAAACTGCACCAGGCATCTGAAACCGTGAGCAACCTCCTATTCTTTAAATAATGAAACTTTCCGGTCTCCCACAACGCAAACTAACAGCTTGGCAAACAGCACGACCACCTAGCCCACAACCGCAAGTTGACGTAATTCAACTTGTTAATACAATAGTAAACCAAATAATCTCAGCTATAATACCCCAAATCCATAACATAGTTCAGTCGCTGATGCCAATCCTTCAAAATAGCAAATAAAATTCAAGAACTAAAAATATTGAACTGGAACGCAAACGGTATCAAAAGGCAACAGATTATATTTGAACAATTCATGCATCACTACAAATCCATATTGCATGTGTTACAGAAACACATTTAGTGCTAAATGAAAATTTAAAATACCAGGTTACAAACATATAGAAACGATAGAATCTCAGAAGTGGCTTCAGGAGGTGTAGCCATACTAATTTCGAACAAATTAAAGCATCAAGCGATTCATAGCCCAAACTCCCCAGAACTCGAAACAACAGCAGTAACAATAAATATAGGCAACAACAATTACGAAATAATTGCAGCATACAAACCACCAAATAAAAAATCGCTAAAAGCTTATAATGAAATCTTCAAAACAAAACCAATAGCATATTATTAGCTGGCATTTAAACAGTAAAATCAAATATGGGGATGCAATACACTTCCAACCACGGTACAAAATTATTTACCTAGCAGTATCCAAGGATATTCATATTTTGGCCCCAGTGTCCAACACACTATTCTTATAACAGCAATGTTATTCCGGATATACTAGATATAGTATTGACAAAAATTTCAATTTGCCTTAAATCAAACAGTATTGCCGAACTAGACTCTGATCACTCCCCAGTAATTATCAAAATAAACTGCTCCAATTCGCGTTGAATTATTACAATGTAATGAAAGATTGGGACGAATTAATTGGAATAAATTTAAGGAGCTAATTGACACCAATATAATATACCTAGTCATATTCAAACCAATGATGAATTAGATAAGCAAGTACTGGATATAACACAAACGATACAGAAAACAAGTGAACAATCAACAACACAATGTCACGCAAATGTTAAAATACGAAAACCAATACCATTGAAAATAGCAAATCTTATCAAAACTAAACATGGCGATATTGGCAAACAACCAGGAGACCAGACCTGAAGGTAAAATTAAATAAAATTTCCAGAATAATAAAATGCAGACTAGAACAATTTCGTTATTCTGAATATCAGAACAAAGCAAATTCATCCTAACAGCAGACCAATGTGGTCTACAATCGAACGAATCACCAAAGAAAAAGAAGAAATCTCAATTCTAAAAAGCGATTCAGAAATCGCATACTCAGATAAAGACAAAGCCAATTTATTAGCCAAACACTTTCAGAAACTTTCACTCCAAATCCAATTTACAACAACCAATACAATAATTACATTTTATTCAAATCAGCGAAACAAGTTGCAACTGTCCCGGAAAAAATCAAGTTTATATCACCTTCCGAAGTCAGGAAAACAATCAATCAATTAAAATCTAGAAAGTCAACAGGTTATGATAATATTAGTAATAAAGCCCTCAAAGCACTAACCAAGAAGGCACTCGCGGCTATAACTGCCATTTTCAATTCGGCACTAAGACTAGGGCACTTTCTAAAAATTGGGAAAACTGCTATTATCCTCCCGTTCAAGAAACCAGGAAAGATCCTCAAAATCCATCCAATTATAGACCGATAAGTTTACTTCAACTCTTGGCAAAGTATTCGAGAAACTAATATACGCGGTTAAATAAATATGTATCAGAAATAAAGGCTATACCTAATACTCAATTTGATTTAGAAACAGACACTGACAACTCACCAACTCCTGAGACTTTCAGAGTTCATGGCTAATGCATTTCATCAACACAAACACACATTAGCAATATTTCTTGACATTGAAAAGGCATTTGACAAAATGTGGCACCCTGACTACTATTTAAACTACAACGTCTAGGTACACAAACTACCTCTATAAAATTATTGACAGCTTTCTAGAAGATCGTCATTTCCTCGTAAGAATCAATTCTACGTATTCTTGTCAATGCCAAACTAGTGCCGGTGTCCTCAAGGATCATGCCTATCATCCTTACTTTTCAGCATATTCTTATCGGATATCCCAAAGCCAGCTGATTCAGAAATTGCTCTATTCGCAGATGATACCGCCTTATTCACAGCCCACGAGGATATACTTAGCGCTTATGACAACCTTCAGAATGACTTAACAACTTACATCACCTGGTCGGAACATGGAGAATCAAAATAAACTCGCATAAATCCCAAGCAAAAGTCTTCACACTTCGAAAACCACCGACTCCGCCCCTTAAAATTCAAAATTCAATAATAAATGGCTCCCAAACAAACTTCAGTTAAATATTTAGGACTAATGCTCGATTCGAAATTAACATGGAAAGATCACATCAAAACAATTTCAAATAAAACTTACGCAAAATTGCTAAACTTTATCCCTACTAAACTCTAAATCAGCTCTAAGTATTGAATGTGGAACCTCAATTTATAAATCAATAATACGACCAACAATCACGTATGCTTGTCCAATTTGTGTAACGCAGCAAAACACATATTGAAAACTGCAAATTATTCAAAATAAATGCTTAGAGAAAATTACTAAGGCTCCCTGGTTTATTAGTAACAAGCAACTTCACAGAGAACTACGAATAGAGCCAATACAAGAATTCATACTAAAAACCTCAAAAGTTTTTCGAGATTCTTTCAGGATCCCCAGCCACGCCCATCTTCAAACTTGGCAAAACTACCCTAAACCAAACAGAATATGCTCACGATTTCCAAGGATAAATTCAGACCCCATAAATATTCAACGGCATTAGTTCCCAACATCCATTAATGTAAACATTAAATCACGAATATTTCATTTAAAGACGATACGAGTATAAATTGCCCATCAGAATAGTCTATTTTTAAAAGTATACACTGAAAACAGCCTGTAACAATCAGGACAATTAGCGTGAGAAATAATGACAATAATTATGTTGTAAAATGTTAACATCCCTGAAAGGCAGAAATGCCGAACAGGTGGAAATAAATAAAAAAAAAGCTTTTTCAGAGCTCTACAAATTATGATTTGTACAATAGCCATCTAAACTATTCCTTTACAATCAATGGAATAGTTCGTGGCATATTTCAAATGTTCTCTGAATTTCTTTTAGAGTAGGCATCAAGTTCTTTATGTAATAAATCATTCATTCACGATTTACTACCGTTTTCATGTTATAATGTTATTAATTTTCATCTTTATTCTCCACCAATCTGTTTGTAGTTTACTTCTTCACACAAGAGTGAACGAATTCATTTGGTCCCATTTTGAGGTTGAAAAGGTTTAGAAGCCACTAGAAATGAAAACCCAACAAAGTTCTGGAGTTATCTTTGTTCAATGTTCCATAAATACCATCCCGTACGGGCTATCGTTCATACCAACTCGGCATCTGTTTTAAGCTATTTTTAGAAGTTATGTCTAAGTAAAGAAGCGACTCGAGAACAGCCGTGTTAAACGGTCATGTGATTTTCAATTTTAATGATATCGTAGGCTTCGCGGAAGGTGAGGTGCCGACGTTTCGACCGACATGTCGCGGTCTCTTCAGGGTTGTACTACGCGGTTC
>CAXIVR010000001.1:194907-214887 GCA_964035755.1 Teleogryllus oceanicus
GTCTACTTCTGCGTCTAATTGTGCGTTTCACTTGTGCGTCTGTTTAAAGGTTTACTTGTAGCGTCTACTTGTGCGTTCATTTGTGCGTCTACTTGTGCGTCTACTTGTGCGTCTACTTGTGCGTCTACTTCAGGGTTCACTTGTGTGTCTACTTGTGTGTCTATCAGGTGTTCTACTTGTGTGTCTACTGTGCATCTACTTGTGTGTCTACTTGTGTGTCTACTTGTGTGTCTACTTGTGTGTCTACTCAGGTGTTCACTTGTGCGTCTACTTGTGCGTCTACTTGTGCGTTCACTAGTGTCTACTAGTGCGTCCACTTTTGTGCGTCTACTTGTGCGTCTGGCTTGGAAGGTCTATTTGTATGTCTCCTTGTGTCTGTTTGTGCGTCTACTATGTCTACTTGTGGGTCTACTTAGGCAGTTCATTTGTGTGTCTACTTGTGCGTTCATTTGTAAGGTCTACTTGTGCGTCTACTTGTGCATCTACTTGTGCGTCTACTTGTGCGTCTACTTGTGCGTCTACTGGTGCGTCTACTTGTGTGTCTACTTGTGTGTCTACTTGTGTGTCTACTTGTGTGTCTGCTTTTGTGTCTACTTGTGCATCTACTTGTGTGTATACTTGTGCGTCTAGCCTTTGTACGTTCACTTGTGCGTCTACTTGTGTGTCTACTTGTGTGTCTACTTGTGTTCACTTGTGTGTCTACTTCAGTGGTCTACCTTGTGTATCTACTTGTGTGTGTCTACTTGTGTGTCTACTTGTGTGTCTACTTCAGGAGTCTACTATGTGTCTACTTGTGTGTCTACTCTGTGTCTACTTGTGTGTCTACTTGTGTGTCTACTTGTGTGTCTACTTGTGTGTCTACTTAGGTCTACTTATGTCTACTTGTGTGTTTCACTTGTGTGTCTACATGTGTCTACTTCAGGTGTCTATTTGTGTGTCTACTTGTGTGTGTTCACTTTGTGTGTCTACTAGGTCTTACTTGCGTCTAATGGGGTGTCTATCATTGTCTACTTGGTGTTCATTTGGGTGTCTATCAGTGTCTACTTGTGCGTCTACTTGTGCGTCTACTTCTGCGGCTCCAATTTGTTCGTCTACTCTAGTGTCTACTTGTGCGTCTACTTGTGCGTTCATTTGTGCGTCTACTTGAGCGTCTACTTGTGCGTCTACTAGCGTGCGTCTACTTGTGCGTCTACTTGTGCGTCTACTTGTGCGTCTACTTGTGCGTCTACTTGTGCGTCTACTTGTGCGTCTACTTGTGCGTCTACTTGTGCAGTCTACTTGTGCGTCTACTTCAGGTGTTCACTTGTGTGTCTACTTGTGTGTCTACTTCAGTGTGTTCATTTGTGTAACTACTTGTGTGTCTACTTCTGTGCGTCTACTTGTAGTGTCTACTTGTGCGTCTACTTTCAGGTGTCTACTTGTGCGTCCATTTGTGCGTTCACTTGTGCGTCTACTTGTATGTCTACTTCAGGTCTACTTGTGCGTCTACTTGTGCGTCTACTTCAGGCAAGTTGCATTTAGTGTCTACTTATGCGTCTACTTGTGCGTCTACTTCTGTGTGTCTACTTGTGTTGTCTACTTGTGTGCCTACTTTGTGTGTCTACTTGTGTGTCTATCATAGGTGTCTATTTGTGTGTCTACTTGTGTGTTCATTTTTGTGTGTCCACTTGTGTATCTACTTCTGTGTGTCTACTTGTGTGTCTATTTGTGTGTCTACTTGTGTGTCTACTTCAGTGTTCACTTGTGTCTACTGTGTGTTCACTTGGGTGTCTAATTGTAGGGGTGTCTACTTGGGTGTCTACTTCAGTGTCTATTTGCATCTACTTGGTTGCTCACTTGGGTGTCTACTTATGTCTCACTTAGGTGTCTACTTCTGCGTCTACTTTTCAAGGTCTACTTGGGTGTGTCTACTTGTGTGTCTACTTTGTGTCTACTTAGGGCTGTCTACTTCAGGCGTCTACTTGTGTGTCTACTTGTGCGTCTACTTGTGCGTCTACTTGTGCGTCTACTTCAGTGTCTACTTGTATAAGTGTCTACTTGTGTCTACTTGTGCGTTCACTTGCGCGTCTACATTTGTGCGTCTACTTGTGCTGTCTACTTTGTGCGTTCACTTGTGCGTCTACTTGTGCGTCTACTTAGTGTCTATTTGTATACATTTGTATGTCTACTTGTGTTGTCCATTTGTGTCTACTTGTGCGTCTACTTGTGCGTCTACTTGTGCGTCTACTTGTATGTCTACTTGTGTGTTCACTTGGTGTCTACTTATGTCTACTTGGGTGTCTACTTGGGTGTCTACTTGGGTGTTCATTTGGGTGTCTACTTGGTGTCTACTTGGGTGTCTACTTGGGTGTTCATACTTGGGTGTCTACTTGGGCGTCTTCTGGGTGTCTACTTGGGTGTTCACTTGGCGTCTACTTGGTGGCAGTTCATTTGTGCGTCTACTTGTGCGTCTACTTCAGGCGTCTACTTGTGCGTCTACTTGTGTTGTTTTCTTTGTGCGTCTACTTGTGCGTCTACTTGTTCGTCTACTTGTGTGTCTACTTGTAAGGGTCTCACTCAAAGGTTCACTTCAGTGTCTACTTAATTCGGTTCACTACTATGTCTACTTGTAGTGTCTACTTGTGCGTCTACTTGTGCGTCTACTTGTAAGGTCTACTTGTGTGCCTACTTCAGGTGTCTACTTGTGTGTCTACTAGGTGTCTACTTGTGGGTCTACTTGTGTGTTTGCATTTGTGTGTCTATCATGTGTCTACTTAAAAAGGTTCACTTGTGTGCTCATTTGTGCGTCTACTTGTGCGTCTACTTCAGTGTCTACTCTGTGTGTCTACTTGGGTGTTCACTTGGGTGTCTACTTTTGGGTGTCTACTTCTGGGTGTCTACTTGGGTGTCTACTATGTCTACTCATGTCTACATTTGGGTGTCTACTTGGGTGTCTATTTCAAGGTCTTCTGGGTGTCTACTTGGGTGTCTAAATTTCTGGTGTCTACTTCTGCGTTCAATTATGTCTACTTATGTCTACTTGGGTGTCTACTTAAGTGTCTACTTGGTGTCCACTTTGGTGTGTCTACTGTGTGTTCATTTGTGTGTCTACTTGTGTGTTCACTTGGGTGTCTACTTGGGTGTCTATTTGGGTGTTCACTTTAGGTGTCTACTTGGTGTCTACTTTGGGTGTCTACTTGGTGTCTACTGGTGTCTACTTGGGTGTCTACTTCTGTGTGTCTACTTCTGTGTGTCTACTTGGGCGTCTATTTGTGTGTTTACTTGTGTGTCTACTTGTGTGTCTACTCATAAGGTCTACTTCAGGTGTCTACTATGTCTACTTTGTGCGTCTTTACTTGTGCGTCTACTTGTGCGTCTACTTGTGCGTTCACTTGTGCGTCTACTAGGGGTTCACTTGTGCGTCTACTTGTGCGTCTACTTGTGTTGTCTACTTGTGCGTCTACTTGTGCGTCTACTTCAGTGTCTACTTGTGTGTCTATTTGTGTGTCTACTTGTGTGTATACTTGTGGGTGTTCACTTGTGTGTCTACTCTTGTGTGCCTACTTGTGTGTTCTCCTCTTGTGTGTCTACTTGTGTCTACTTTGTGTGGCCCATTTGTACGTCTACTTGTATGTCTACTTGTAGTGTCTACTTGTGCGTCTACTTGTGTGTCTACTTGTGCGTCTACTTAGGTGTCTACTTGTGAAGGTTTTCTTGTGTGTCTACTTGTGCGTCTACTTGTCTGTCTACTTGTGTGTCTACTTGTGCGTCTACTTCAGTGTCTACTTCAGGTCTACTTGTTCAACTACTACTGCGTCTACTTCAGGCGTCTACTTGTGCGCCCATTTGTGCGTCTACTTGTGCGTCTACTTGTGCCTACTTGTGTGTCTACTTGTGTGTCTACTTCAGTGTCTACTTGTGGGTCTACTTGTGTGTTTACTAGGTGTCTACTTGTGTGTTCACTTGTGTGTCTACTTGTGTGTCTACTGTGTGTCTACTTGTGTGTCTACTCTTGTGTGTCTACTTGTGTATGTCTACTTGTGTGTCTACTTGTGTGTCTACTTGTGTGTCTACTTGTGTCTACTGGTGTTCACTTGGTGTTTTCTTGTGTCTACTTGAGTGTCTAATGGGTGTCTACTTCAGTGTGTCTTACTTCATGTCTACTTGGGTGTCTACTTGGTGTCTACTTTGGGGTGTCTACTTGGTACCTACTGGGTGTCTACTTGGGTGTCTACTTGGGTGTCTACTTGGTGTCTATTTTGGTGTTCATTTGGGTGTCTACTTGGGTGTCTATACTTGAGTACTACTTGGTGTCTACTTCTGTGTTTACTTGTGCGGTCTATTTGTGTGTCTACTTCTTTGAGTCTACTTCTGTGTGTCTACTTGTGTGTCTACTTAGTGTTCATTTAGGTTCACTTATGTCTACTTGTTTACTTGTGTGTCTACTTGTGTGTCTACTTCAGGTGTCTACTTGTGTGTCTACTTTGTGTGTCTACTTCTTGTGTGTTCACTTGTGTTCACTTCTTGTGTGTCTACTCTGTGTGTTTAATTGGGTGTCTACTTGGGTGTCTACTTTAGGTGTCTACTTCTATGTGTCTACTTGGGTGTCTACTTGGTGTCTACTTGTGCGTCTACTTGTGCGTCTACTTGTGTTGCCCATCAGGTGTCTTACTTCAGGTGTTCACTTGTGCGTCGACTGTGTGTCTACTTGTGTGCTCCATTTGTGCGTCTACTTGTGTGTCTACTTGTGTGCTCCATTTGTGCGTCTACTTCAGTGTCTAATTGTGTGGTCTACTTGTGCGTCTACTTGTGCGTCTACTTGTGCAAGTCTTTACTTCAGCGTCTACTTGTGTGTCTACTTGTATGTCTACTTTATGTCTACTTGTGTTGCTCCATTTAAAGGGGTCTACTTGTAATGTCTACTTGTGCGTCTACTTTCTTGCGTCTACTTTCAGTGTCTTCTTGTGCGTCTACTTGTGCGTCTACTTGTGGGTCTACTTGTGCGTCTACTTGTGCGTCTAATTTTATGTCTACGTGCGTTCACTTGTGCAGTCTATTCTTGTGCGTCTACTTGTGCGTCACTTGCAGCGTGTCTACTTCAGTGTAATTGTGCGTCTAGTTTGTGCGTCTACTGTGCGTCTACTTATGTGTTTACTTGTGTGTTCACTTGTGTGTCTACTTGTGTGTCTACTTGTGTGTCTACTTGTGTCTACTTGTGTGTCTACTTGGGTGCTCCACTTAGTGTCTATTTGCATCTACTTGGGTGTCTACTTGGGTGTGTCTACTTGGTGTCTACTTGGGTGTTTACTTGGGTGTCTACTTGTGTCTACTTGGGTGTTTACTTGGTGTCTACTTGTGTCTACTTGGTGTCTACTTGGGTGTCTACTTCATGTCTACTTGGGTGTCTATTTGGGTGTTCACTGGGTGTCTACTTGGGTTCACTTTGGTGTCCATTTGGGTGTCTACTTTGGTGTCTACTTGGGTGTCTACTTGGGTGGTCTTCTTCCTACTTGGGGTATCTACTAGTGTTCACTTGTGCTCATTTCAGGTTCATTTGGGTGTCTACTTGGGTGTTCACTTTGGTGTCCACTTGGTGTCTACTAGGGTGTCTACTTGGGTGTCTACTTAGGGTTTCACTTTTGTGTGTCTACTTGGGTGTCTACTTTGTGTCTACTTGTGTGTCTACTAGGTGTCTACTTGTAAGGCCTACTTGTGTGTTCCTTGTGTGTCTACCTCCCAGTTCACTTGCAGCGTCTACTTCAGCACCACTAGGTCTACTCTGTGTGTCTACTTGTGTGTTCACTTGTGTGTCTACTTCATGTCTGCCACTTGTGTGTCTACTAAAGGTCTACTTGTGCGTTTACTTGTGTGTCTACTTGTGCGTCTACTTGTAAGTGTCTATTTTGTGGTTTCTTGTGTGTCTACTTCAGTGTTCATTTGTATGTCTACTTATGTCTACTTGTGTGTCTACTTCAGGTGTCTATTTGTGCGTCTACTTGTGTGTCTACTTGTGTGTCTACTGTGTGTCTACATGTGTGTCTACTTGTGTGTCTTCACTTCAGTGTCTGGGCTTCCAGGTTCACTTGTGTGTCTACTTGTGCGTCTAATTGTGTGTCTACTTGTGCGTTCATTTGTGCTTCCTACTTGTGCGTCTACTTGTAGCACCATTTGTGCGTCTACTTGTGCGTCTACTTGTGGTGTCTACTTGTGTGTCTACTTGTGTGTCTACTTGTGTGTCTACTTGTGTGTCTACTTGTGTGTCTACTTGTGCCCCTACTAGTGTCTTTACTTGAGTATGTCTAATTGTGTGTCTACTTCCTTGTCTGTCTACTTGTGCGTCTATTTGTGCGGTCTTCTTTTTACTTGTGCTGGGTCTACTTGTGCGTTCATTTCAGTGTCTACTTGTGTGTCTACTTGTGTGTCTACTTGTGCGTCTATTTGTGCGTCTTTCACTTGTGTGTCTATTTGTGCGTCTGATTATGTGTCTACTTGTGTGTCTATTTGTGTGTCTACTTGTATGTCTACTTGTGTGTCTACTTGGAAAGCCCATTTGTGTGTCTACTTGTGTGTGTTCACATGTGTGTTTATTTGTGTTCACTTGTGTGTCTACTTTAAGTGTCTACTTGGGTGTCTACTGGGTGTCTACTTCTGTGTCTTCTTGGTGTCTACTTTGCTCTACTTGTAAGGTCTACTTCAAAGGTCTACTTCAGGCTGTGTCTATTTGTGTGTCTACGCAGCGGGGACTACTGTGCGTCTACTTGTGCGTCTTACTTGTGTGTCTACTTGTGTCTACTGCGGCCCATTTGTGCATCTTACTTGTGCGTCTAATTGTGTGTCTACTTCCCAGGCGTCTTCCTTGTAAGGTCTCTTGTGCGTCTGCATTTGTGTGTCTTACTTGAGCGTTTACTTGTTCGACTACTTGTGCGTCTACTTGTGCGTCTATTTGTGCGTCGACTTCAGGGCACTGTCTACTTGTGCGTCTACTTGTGCGTCTACTTGTGCGTCTACTTGTGCGTCTACTTGCGCGTTCACTTGTGCGTCTACTTCGTGCGTCTACTTGTGCGTCTAATTGCGCAAAGCCCATTTGTGTACGTCAACTTTTGCGCGTCTACTTGTGCGTCTACTTGTGCGTCTACTTCAGGCAAGGTCTACTAGGCAAGGTCTACTTGTGCGTCTACTTCAGTGCCTACTTCGTGCGTTCACTTGGGGGTGTCTACTTGTGAGTCTACTTGTGTGTCTACATGTGTGTCTCTTTGTGTGTCTACTTGTGCGGTCTACTTGTGTGTCTACTTGTGTGTCTACTTGTAAAGTGTCTAATTGTGTGTCTACTTCAGCGTGTCTACTTGTAAGTGTCTACTTGTGCGTCTATTTGTGCGTCTACTTGTGCGTCTACTTGTGCGTCTACTTGTGGGTTCACTTGTGTGTCTACTTCAGTGTTCACACTTTGTGTCTATTTGTGTCTACTTGTGTGTCTACTTGTGACCTCACTTGTGTGTCTACTTGTGCGTCTACTTGTGCGTCTACCTGTGCGTCTGCATTTGTGTGTCTACTTTGTGCGTTCATTTGTAAGTGTCTACTAGTGTCTATTTGAAAGGTCTGATTATGTGTCTACTTTTGTGTGTCTACTTGTGTCTACTTCATGTCTACTTGTGTGTCTACTTGTGTGTCTATTTGTGTGTCTACTATGTGTCTACTTGTGTGTCTACTTGTGTGTCTATTTCCAGTGTCTACTTGTGTGTCTACTTGTGTGTCTACTTGTGTCTACTTTGGGTGTCTACTCTTGGGTGTCTACTTGGGTGTCTACTTGTGTCTACTTGTGCGTCAACTTGTGCGTCTACTTGTGCGTTCAGCATTTGTGCGTCTACTTTGCGTCTACTTGTAAGGTCTATCAGGTGTGTACTTGTGCGTTTACTTGTGCGTCTACTTGTGCGTCTACTTGTGCGTCTACTTGTGCGTACGTCTACCTAGGCGTCTACTTGTGCGACTACTTGTGCGTCTTAATCGTGTGTCTACTTCTGCGTCTACTTGTGTCTACTTGTGCGTCTACTTGTGCGTCTACTTGTGCGCCCTTTAATTGTGTGTCTACTTGTGCGTCTACTTGTGCGTCTACATTTGTGCGTCTTACTTGTGCGTCTACTGTGCGTGGTCTACTTGTGCGTCTACTTGCGTCTACTTGTGCGTCTTAATTGTGTGTCTACTTGTGCGTCTACTTGTGCGTCTACTTGTGCGGCTTTACTTGTGCGTCTACTTGTGTGTCTACTTGTGTGTCTACTTGGGTGTCTACTTAGTGTCTACTTGTGTTGTCTACATGTGTGTCTACTTGTGCGTCTACTTTTATGTCTACTTCCAGTGTCTACTGTGTGTGTACTTCAGGCGTCTTAATTGTGTCTACTTCAGGCGTCTACTTGTGTGTCTACTTGTAAGTGTCTACTAGGTGTGTACTTGTGTGTCTACTTCCAGCGTCTACTTGTGCGTCTAATTGTGTGTCTACTTCAGCGTCTACTTGTGTGTCTACTTGTGCGTCTACTTGTGCGTCTACTTGTTTGTCTACTTCTGTGTGTCTACTGCTGTGTGTCTACTTATGTGTCTACTTGTGTGTTCATCATTTTTACAGGTCTACTTGTGCGTCTACTTGTGCGTATACTCTTGTACGTCTACTTCTGTGGCGTCTACTTCTGCGTCTTTTGTGCGTCCATTTGTGCGTCTACTTGTGCGTCTACTGTGCGTCTACTTGTGCGTCTACTAGGCAGTTCCACTTTTATGTCTACTTGTGTGTCTACTTGTGTTGTCTACTTGAAGTGTCTACTTGTGCGTCTACTTGTGCGTTCACTTGTGCGTCTCCTACTTGTGCGTCTAATTGTGCGTCTAGTTGTGCGTCTTACTTGTAAGGTCTACTTATGTGGTTCATTTGTGTGTCTACTTGTGCGTCTACTTGTGTGTCTACTTGTGTGTCTACTTGTGTGTCTACTTGTGTGTCTACTTGTGTGTCTACTTTGTCTACTTGTGTCTCTTACTTGTGTGTCTACTTGTGTGTCTACTTCAGTGTCTACATGTAAGGGGTTCATTTGTGTGTCTACTTGTGTGTCTACTTGTGCGTCTACTTAAAGGTCTACATGTGCATCTACTTGTGCGTCTACTTGTGTGTCTACTTGTGCGTTCACTTAGCGTCTATTTGTGCGTCTATCATAGCGTCTACTTGTGCGTCTACTTGTGCGTCTACTTGTGTGTCTACTTTTGTGTCTACTTGGGTGTCTACTTGGGTGTGTACTTGGGTGTCTACTTGGGTGTCTACCTGGGTGTCTACTTGGGTGTCTACTTGGGTGTCTACTTGGGTGTATACTTGGGTGTCTACTTTGGGTGTCCTCTTGGGTGTCTACTTGGGTGTTTACTTGGGTATAATTTGGGTGTCTACTTGTGTCTACTTCTGTGCTCGCTCTGTATCTACTTGGGTGTCTACTGGGTGTCTACTGGGTGTCTATTTGGGTGTCTACTCTGGGGGGGTGTCTGTATTTTGGTGTCTACTTGGGTGTCTACTGGTGTCTCTTGGGTGTCTACTTAGGTGTCTACTTGTGTGGTCTACTTGGGTGTCTACTTTGTGTCTACTAGGCTCACTTGTGTGTCTACTTGTGCGCCCACTTGTGTGTCCCCTTGTGTGTCTACTCAGTCTACTTGTGCGTCTTCTTGCGTGTCTTCTTGTGCGTCTACTTAAAGGGGTCTACTTCAGGCGTCTACTTGTGCGTCTACTTGTGCGTCTATTTTGTGCGTCTACTTGTGCGTCTACTTGTGCGTTCACTTGTGCGTCTACTTGTGTGTCTACTTTTGTGTTCACTTGGGTGTCTACTTGCGTACTTGGGTGTCTACTTGGGTGTCTACCTGGTGTCTACTTGCGTCTACTCTTTTGGATGTCTACTTGGTGTTTACTTGTGCGTCTACTTCAGTGTCTACTTATGTCTACTTGTGCGTCTACTTGTGCGTTCATTTTTGTGCGTCTACTTGTGCGTCTACTTGTGCGTCTATTTTTGCGGTTTCTTGTGCGTCTACTTGTGCGTCTACTCTGTGCGTCTACTTGTGCGTCTACTTGTGCGTCTACTTGTGCGTCTACTTGTGCGTCTACTTGTGCGTCTATTTGTGCGGTCTACTTGTGTGTCTATTTGTGTGCGTCTGATTATGTGTCTACTTCTTGTGTGTCTACCAGTGTCTTGGATTTGTGTGTCTGGTTTGTGTGTCTACTTCTGTGTGTCTATTTGTGTGTCTATTTGTGTGTTCACTTGTGTGTCTACTTGTGTGTCTATTTTGTGTGTCTACTTGTGTGTCTTACTTGAGTGTTCACTTGGTGTCTACTTGGGTGTCTACTTGGGTGTCTTCTTGGGTGTCTACTTGGTGTCTACTCAGGCAGGTCTACTTGTGCGTCTACTTGTGCGTCTACTTAGGCTTCTACTTGTAAGTGTCCATTTGTGCGTCTACTTGTAAGTGTCTACTTTGTGTGTCTACTTGTATGTCTACTTGTGTGTCTAATTGTGTGTATACTTGTAAGGTCTCTTCAGGTGTCTATTGCAAGTGTCTACTAGTGTCTACTTGAGTTGTTTACTTTTTGTGCAAGTGGACTACTTGTGTGCGGTCTACATTTGTGCGGTTCATTTGTGCGTCTACTTGTGCGTCTCATTTGTGTGTCTACGCAGTGTCTACTTCAGTGTCTACTTGTGTGTCTACTTCAGGTGTCTACTTGAGTGTCTACTTCAGTGTCTACTTGTGCGTCTACTTCAGTGTCTACTTGTGCGTCTACTTTGTGCGTCTACTTGTGCGTCTACTGTGAGTCTACTCTGTGCGTCTACTTCAGGCAGTCTACCAGGTGTCTACTTGTGCTGTCTGCATTTCAGTGCCTACTTGTGTGTCTACTGTGTGTCTACTTGTGTGTTCACTGTGTGTCTACATGTGTGTCTACTTGGGTGTCTACTTGTGTGTTCATTTGTGTGTCTACTTTTGTGTGTCTACTTGTGCGTCTAATTGTGTGTCTACTTCTTGTGCGTCTACTTGTGCGTCTACTTGTGCGTCTACTTCAGCGTCTGATTTACAGGTCTACTTGTGTGCTGTCTACTTGTGTGTCTACTTGTGTGTCTACTTCAGTGTCTACTTGTGTGTCTACTTGTGCGTCTACTTCAGTGTGTCTTTACTTGTGCGTCTACTTGTGCGTCTACTTCAGAAGGTCTACTTTTGCGGTTTCTTGTGCGTCTACTGTGCGTCTACTTGTGCGTCTCACTTGTGCGTCTACTTGTAGCGTCTACTTCAGTGTCTATTTGTGCGTCTACTTGTGTGTCTATCAGGTGGCTCACTTGTGTGTCTACATGTGCGTCTAATTGTGTGTCTACTTGTGGTAAGTCTACTTAAAGGTCTACTTCAGGTGTCTACTTGTGCGTCTACTTGTGCGTCTACTTGTAAGGTGTCTACTTGTGTGTCTACTTCAGGGGTGTCTACTTGTGTGTCCACTTGTGTGTCTGATTTAGTGTCTACTGTGTGTCTATCAGGTTCTCACTTGTGTGTCTACTTGGTGCGTCTACTTGTGTGTCTACTTGTGTGTCTACTTGTGTGTCTACTTGTGCGTCTATTTCCAGTGTCTACTTGTGTGTGTCTATTTGTGCGTCTGATTATGTGTCTACTTGGTGTCTACTTGTGTGGTCTACTTGTGTGTCTACTTGTGTGTCTACTTGTGTCTATTTGTGTGTCTATTTCAGGTGCTCACTTGTGTGTCTACTTGTGTCTATTTGTGTGTCTTTACTTGTGTGTCTACTTGAGTGTCTACTTGGGTGTCTACTGGGTGTCTACTTGGGTGTCTTCTTTTGGGTGTCTACTTGGGTGTTCATTTTTGTGCGTCTATTTGTGGCAATGTCTACTTGTGCGTTCACTTGTGCTTCACTTGTGTTATCTGTGTGTCTACTTGTGCGTCTACTTGTGCAGTCTACTGTGCGTCTACTTGTGCGTCTAATTGTGTGTATATCAGGCAGTCTCTCTTGTGCGTATACTTTGTGGCAGTCTACTTGTGCGTCTACTTGAGTTGTTTATTTGTAAGGGACTACTTGTGCGTTCATTTGTGCGTTCATTTCAGGTACCATTTGTGCGTCTACTTGTAAGGTCTACTTGTGCGTGTCTACTGTGCGTCTACTTGTGCGTTCACTTGTGCGTCTACTTGTGCGTCTACTTGTGCGTCTACTAGTGTCTACTTGTGCGTCTACTTGTGGTGTGTCTACTTGTCCGTTCATTTGTGCGTCTACTATAGGCGTCTACTTGTGAGTCTACTTGTGTCTACTTCAAAGTGTCTACTTGTGGCTCCATTTAGGTCTACTTGTGTGCCTACTTGTGCGTCTACTTGTAGTGTCTACTTGTGTGTCTACTTGTGTGTCTACATGTGTGTCTACTTCTTGGGTGTCTACTTGTGTGTCTACTTCTGTGTGTCTACTTGTGTTCATTTGTGCGTCTAATTGTGTGTGGTCTACTTATGTCTACTTGTGCGTCTACTTAAAGTGTCTACTTGTGCGTCTACTTGTAAGTGTCTACTTGTGCGTCTACTTGTGTGTCTACTTGTGTCTACTTGTGTGTCTACTTGTGTGTCTACTTGTGTGTCTATTTTGTGTGTCTACTTGTGTGTCTACTTCCTTTGTGCCCCTACTTGTGTGTCTACTTCAGGTGTCTTTACTTGTGCGTCTTATTTGTGCGTCTACTTGTGTCTACTTGTGCGTCTGGTTTGCATCTACTTCAGTGTCTATTTGTGCGTCTGATTTATGTGTTCATTTGTGTGTCTATACTTGTGTGTCTACTTGTGTGTCTACTTGTGTGTCTACTTCAGTGTCTACTTCTGTGTGTCTACTTGTGTGTTCACTTGTGTCTACTTGTGTGTCTACTTGTGTGTCTGCCTAGGTGTCTACTTGTGTGTCTTACTTGGTGTCTACTTGGGTGTCTACTAGGTGTCTACTTGGGTGTCTACTTGGGTGTCTACTTGGGTGTCTACTTGTAAGTACCATTTGTAGTGTCTAATTTCAGTGTCTACTTGTATGTCTACTTTATGTCTACTTGTGGCAGTCTTTACTTCAGTGTACTCAGTGTCTACTTCAGGCAGTCTACTTAGCGTCTATCAAAGGTCTACTTGTGCGTCTACTTTTGCGTCTACTTGTGCGTCTATTTGTGCGTCTAATTGTGTGTCTACTTGTATGTGTCTACTTGTGCGTCTACTTGTGCGTCTACTTGTGCGTCTACTTGAGCGTTTATACTTGTATGTCTACTTGTGCGTCTACATTTGTGCGTCTACTCAGTGTCTATGCGTCTACTTCAGCGTCTACTTGTGCGTCTACTTGTGTGTCTACTTGTGTGTCTACTTGTGTGTCTACTTGTGTGTCTACTTGTGTGTCTACTTGTGTGTCTACTTGTGCGTCTACTTGTGTGTCTACTTGGGTGTCTACTTGGGTGTCTACTTGGGTGTCTACTTGGGTGTCTACTTGGGTGTCTACTTGGGTGTCTACTTGTGTCTACTGCGTCTACTTGGTGTCTACTCGCAGTAATGTTTTAAAAACATCCTTCAAGCCTCTCCAAATGGGCAAAGTGCTGTAGAGCATTTGGGTGTCTACTTGTGTCTACTTGGGTGTGTCTACTTGGTGTGTTCACTTGGGTGTCTACTTGGGTGTCTACTTGGGTGTCTACTTGGGTGGGTACTTGGGTGTCTACTTCTGGTGTCTACTTTGGGTACCACTTGTGTTCACTTGGTGTATACTTTAAGGTTCATTTGGTGTCTACTTGGTGTCTACTTGGGTATCTACTTCAGTGTCTACTGGTGTCTACTTTGGGTGTCTATTTGGGTGTCTACTTGGGTGTCTACTCGGTGTCTACTGGGTGTCTACTTGGGTGTCTCTTGGGTGTCTACTTAGGGTGTCTACTTGTGTGTCTACTTGGGTGGTTCACTTTGTGTCTACTTGTGTGTCTACTTGTATAGTCTACTTGTGCGTCTACTTGTGTGTCTCCTGTGTGTCTACTTTGTGTCTACTTGTGTGTCTTCTTATGTGTCTTCAGGCACTACTTGTGTTGTCTACTTGTGCGTCTACTTGTGCGTCTACTTCAGGCACCATTTCTTATGGGTTTCTCAGTGTCTACTTAGCGTCTACTTGTGCGTCTACTTGTGCGGTCTATTTGTGCGTCTACTTGTAAGGTCTATTTGTGCGTCTACTCAGTGTCTACTTGTGTTCACTTGTGTGTCTACATGTGCGTCTAATTGTGTGTCTAATACTTGTGTGTCTACTTGTGCGTCTACTTGTGTGTCTACTTGTGTGTCTTCTTGTGTGTCTACTTGTGTGTCTATTTGTGTGTCTTGTTGTGTATGTCTACTTGAGTGTCTACTTTGGTGTCTACTTCATGCCCACTTGTGTCTTCTGGTGTCTACTTGGTGTCTACTAGTGTCTACTTGTGCGTCTACTTGTGTCTACTTGTGGCTTCTACTTTAGGTGTCTACTTGTGCGTCTACTTGTGCGTCTACTTCTGTGCGTCTACTTGTGCGTCTAATTGTGTGTATAATTTCAGTGTCTTCCTTTGTGCGTCTACATGTGTGTCTACTTCAGTGTCTACTTGAGTTGTTTACTGGAAAGGACTATTTGTGCGTTCATTTGTGCGTCTACTTGTGTGTCTACTTTTGCAGTGTCTACTTGTGCGTCTACTTGTAAGGTCTACTTGTGTGTCTACTTGTGTGTCTACTTGTGTGTTCATCAGTGTCTAATTGTGTGTCTACTTGTGCGTCTACTTCAGTGTCTACTTGTGCGTTCATTTGTGCGTCTACTTATGTGCTGTCTACTTGTGTGTCTACTGTGTGTCTACTTGTGTGTCTACTTGAAAGGTCTACTTGTGTGTCTACTGTGTGTTCATTTGTGCAGTCTACTTGTGCGTCTACTTGTGCGTCTACTTCATGTCTACTTTATGGTTTCTTGTGCGTCTACTTGTGCGTCTACTTGTGTGTCTACTTGTAAGTGTCTACTTAGTGTCTACTTGCAAGGGGGTCTATTTCAGTGTGTCTGCATTTTGTGTGTCTACTTGTGTGTCTACTTCAGTGTCTACATGTGCGTCTAATTGTGTGTCTACTTGTGCGTCTACTTGTGCGTCTACTTTGTGCGTCTTACTTGTGCGTCTACTTGTGTGTCTACTTGTGCGTCTACTTGTGTGTCTACTTGTGTGTCTACTTGTGTGTCTACTTGTGTGTCTACTTGTGTGTCTACTTGTGTGTCTACTTGTGCGTCTACTTGTGTGTCTACTTGTGCGTCTACTTGTGCGTCTACTTGTGCGTCTACTTGTGCGTCTACTTGTGCGTCTACTTGTGCGTCTACTTGTGCGTCTACTTGTGCGTCTACTTCAGGTCTAATTGTGTGTATACTTGTGCGTCTTCTTCTTGTGCGTATACTTGTGCGTCTACTTGTGCGTTTTAATTGTGTGTATACTTGTGCGTCTTCTTGTGCGTCTACTTGTGCGTCTACTTGTGCGTCTACTTGTGCGTCTACTTGTGCGTCTACTTGTGTGTCTACATGTGTGTCTCCTTGTGTGTCTACTCTTGTGTCTACTTGTACGTCTACTTGTGTGTCTACTTGTGCGTCTAATTGTGTGTCTACTTGTGCGTCTACTTGTGCGTCTACTTGTGCGTCTACTTGTGCGTCTACTTGTGCGTCTACTTCTGTGCGTCTACTGTGTGTCTACTTCAGTGTCTACTTGTGTGGTTCATTTCCCAGGTGTCTACTAGGTCTATTTGTGTGTCTACTTGTGTGGTTCATTTGTGCTCCTACTTGTGTAGTTTGATTTGAAAGGTCTACTTCAGGTCTACTTGTGAAAGGTTCACTGAAAGTGCCCATCTTGTGCGTCTATCAGGCATCTACTGCAGTGTCTATTTGTGCGTCCGATTATGTGTCTACTTGTGTGTTCACTTGTGTGTCATTCTTTTCGTGCTCACTTCTGTGTGTCTACTTCAGTGTTCACTGTGTGTTCACTTGTGTGTCTACTGTGTCTACTTGTGTATTCAGTCAGGTGTTCACTTGTGTGGGGTTCCAATGAAGTGTGCCCATTTGTGTCACTACTTAGTGTCTTTCTTTACTTGGGTGTCTACTTGGTACCCATTTGGTGTCTACTTGTGTGTCTATTTGTGTCTACTTGTGTGTCTACTTGTGCGTCTACTTTGCGTCTACTTGTGCGTCTATTTGTATGTACTTCGTGCGTTCATTTGTGCGTCTACTTGTGTGTCTACTTGTGCGTCTACTTGTGCGTCTATACTTGTGCGTTCACTTGTGCGTCTCACTTGTGCGTCCACCTCTCAGGGTTCACTTGTGCGTCTACTTGTGTCTACTTGTGCGGGTTCATTTGTGCGTCTACTTGAGCGCGCGTTTTACTTCAGCGTCTCACTTCCAGTGCCCGCCCAGCGTTCGCCAGCGCTTACATAGGCAGTCTTACTTCCGTGCGCCCATTTCAGGCGTTCATTTGTGCGTTCCCTTAAAGGTCTACTTGAAAAAGTGTCTATTTGAAAAAAAGTGTCTTACTTCCAGTGTCTACTTCATGTGTGTCTACTTGTGCGTCTACTGTGCGTCTACTTGTGTGTCTATTTGTGCGTCTACTTGTGCGTCTACTTGTGCGTCTACTTCAGTGTCCACTTGTGCGTCTACTTGTGCGTCTACTTGTGCGTCTACTTGTGTGTCTACTTGTGTGTTCACTTGTGCAGTTCACTTGTGTGTCTTCTACTTCAGTGTCTACTTAGAACATCTACTTGTGCCCATTTGTGCGTTCATTTAGGTGTCTACTTGTGCCCTCTACTTGTGCGTCTACTTGTGTGTCTACTTGTGTTGGGCCCTTTTACTTGTGTGTCTACTTCAGGGGTTAACTTGTGTCTACTTGTGTGTATACTTGTGTGTCTACTTGTGAGTCTCACTTTGTGTCCACTTGTGTGTGTCTGGCCAGTGTCTACTTGTGTGTCTACTATGTGTCTACTTGTGTGTTCACTTTTGTGTCTATTACTTGTGTGTCTACTGTGTAATTCACTTGTGTGTCTACTTGTGTGTCTACTTGTGTGTCTACTTCAGTGTCTACTTGTGTGTCTACTTAAGTGTCTACTTGTGTCTACTTGGTGTCTACTTTGGGTGTCTACTTTGGGTGTTTACTTGTTTGTCTACTTGTGTGTCTACTTGGTGTCTACTTGTGTGTCTACTGGGTGTCTACTTGTGTCTACTTGGTGTCTACTTGCGTCTACTTAAGTGTCTATTTGTGTGTCTACTTGTGTGTCTACTATGTCTACTTGTGTGTCTACTTGTGTGTTTATTTGTGTGCCTACTTGTGTGTCTACTTGTGTGTCTACTTGTGTGTTCATTTGTGTGTCTAATTTGTGTGTCTACTTGTGTGTCTACTTGTGTGTCTACTAGTGTCTAATTGTAAGGGGTTCACTTGTGTTGTCTACTTCAGTCTACTTGTGCGTTTACTTGTAAGTGTTTACTTTGAGTTCACTTGTGTGTCTACTTGTTCGTCTACTTTGTAAGTGTCTACTTGTGCGTCTACTTGTGTGTCTACTTTTGTTTACTTGTGCGTCTACTTGTGGGTCTACTTGTGGGTCTACTTGTATGTGTTCATTTTTATGTCTACTTGTATGTCTACTTGTGTGTCTACTTGTGTGGGTCTACTTGTATGTCTATCAGGTGTCTACTTGTATGTCTACTTGTGCGTCTACAGCTGTGTGTTTACCTGTGTGTCTAATTGTGTGTCTACTTGTGTGTCTTACTTGTGTGTCTACTTGTGTGTTCACATGTGTGTCTATTTGTGTGTCTACTCTTGTGTGTCTACTGTGTGTTCACTTGTGTGTCTATAAATTTTGTGTGTCTACTTGTGTGTCTACTCAGTGTCTACTTGTGTGTCTACTTGGGTGTCTACTTGGGTGTCTATCATACTACTTGGGTGTCTAATGGTGTCTATCAGGTAATTCATCAGTGTCTACTTGTGTGTCTACTTGTGTGTCTACTTGTGTGTCTACTTTGTGTCTACTTGTGTGTCTACTTCTTGTGTGTTCACTGTGTGTCTACTTGTGTGTCTATCAGGTCTACTTGTGTGTTCATTTGTGTGTCTACTTGTGTCTACTTGTGTGTCGACTCTGTGTGTCTACTTTGTTCACTTGTGTCTTCTGTGTTGGGCTCACCTTGCGTCTACTTGTGCGTCTACTTGTGCGTCTACTTGTGCGACTACTTGTGCGTTCACTTGTGCGTCTACTGAAAGGTCTACTTGTGCGTCTACTTGTGCGTCTACTTGTGCGTCTACTTGTGTGTCTACTTGTGTGTCTACTTGTGTGTCTACTTGTGTGTCTACTTGTGTGTCTACTTGTGTGTCTACTTGTGTGTCTACTTGTGCGTCTACTTGGGTGTCTACTTGGGTGTCTACTAGGGTGTCTACTTGGGTGTCTACTTGGGTGTCTACTTCAGTGTCTACTTGTGTGTCTCACTTGTGTGTCTACTTGTGTTGTCTACTTGTGCGTCTACTTTCTTATGTCTACTTGTGCGTCTACTTGTGCGTGTAATTTGTGCGTCTACTTGTGCGTCTACTTGTGTCTACTTGTGCGTCTACTTGTGCGTCTACTTGTGCGTCTACTTGTGCGTCTAATCTGTGTGTCTACTTGTGCGTCTACTTGTGCGTCTACTTGTGTGGGTTCATTTGTAAGGGTCTACTTGAGCGTTTACTTGTGCGTCTACTTGTGCGTCTACTTGTGCGTCTACTTGTGCGTCTACATGTGCGTCTACTTCAGGCGTCTACTTTGTAGTACGTTCACTTGTGCGTCTACTTGTGTGTCTACTTGTGCGTCTACTTGTGCGTCTACTTGTGCTTCTACTTGTGCGTCTACTTGTGTGTCTACTTCAGCGTCTACTTGTGCGTCTACTATGTGTCAACCTTGTGTGTCTACTCTTTGTGTGTATACTCTGTGTGTCTACTTGTGAGTCTACTTTTTAGGTCTACTTGTGTGTCTACTTGTGTGTCTACTTGTGTGTCTACTTGTGTGTCTACTGGTCTACTTGTGTGTCTACTTGTGTGTCTACTTGTGTGTCTACTTGTGTGTCTACTTGTGTGTCTACTTGTGTGTCTACTTGTGTGTCTACTTGGGTGTCTACTTGGTGTCTACTTGTGTGTCTACTTGTGTTCATTTAAGGTCTATATGTGTGTCTACTAGGTAAGTTTACTTCAGTGTCTACTTGTGTCTTCTTGGGTGTCTACTTGTGTGTCTACTTGTGTCTACTTGGTGTCTTCTTGGGTCTACTGGTGTCTACTTGGTGTTTTTTTGGGTCATTTGGGTTTAGGGGGTGTCTACTTGGGTCTTTGGGTGTCATTGGTGTCTACTTTGTCTACTTGGTTCATTTGGGGTTCTACTTGGGTGTCTACTTGGTCTACTTGTTTTTTTTTGGGGTCTACTTGGTTCTTTGGTGCCCACTTGGGTGTCTACTGGGTGTCTACTTGGGTGTTCTTATTCTACTTGGTGTCTATTGGGGTGTCTACTTGGTGTCTATTGGGGTTTACTTGTGGTCTATTGTGTTACTTGTGTGTCTCTTGTGTGCTACTTTTGTGTTCCCGTGGTCTACTTGGGGCCCCTTTTTGGTCTATTTTTGGGACTTGTGGTCTACTTGTGTCTACTTGTGGCTACTTTTGTTTTTTTTGGTCTACTTGTGGTCTACTTGTGGTCTACTTGTGGTCTATTGGTTTCATTTGTGGTCTACTTGGGGTCTACTTTTGTCTACTTTGGTTCTTTTTTGCTTACTTGGGGTCTATTGGTCTACTTTGCGTCTTTTTTAGGCTACTTGTGCGTCTATTTGCGTTCTTTGTGGCTACTTGGTTTCTACTTGTGGTCTACTTTTTGTCTACTTGTGGTCTATTTGGTCTACTTGTGGTTATTGGTTCTATTGTGGTCTATTGTGTTTTTACTTGTGGTCTATTTTAAAGTGTCTACTTGTGGTTACTTTGCGTCTACTTGGGGTC
>CAXIVR010000001.1:216476-244617 GCA_964035755.1 Teleogryllus oceanicus
CAGGGGGGGGGCGAGGCGGGGGCGAGGCGGGGGCGGGGGGGGGGCGGGCGGGGGCGAGGTGGGGAGGCGGGGGCAGGCGGGGCAAGGGGGCGAGGCGGGGCGGGAGGGCAGAGGCGGGGCAAAGGGGGCGAGGCGGGGCGAGAGGCAGGGGCGAGGCAGGGGGCGAGGTGGGGCGAGGCGGGGGCGAGGTGGGGGCAGGGGGCGAGGCAGGGGGCGAGGCAGGGGGCGAGGCAGGGGGCGAGGCAGGGGGCGAGGCAGGGGGCGAGGCAGGGGGCGAGGCAGGGGGCGAGGCAGGGGGCAAGGGGGCGAGGCAGGGGGCAGGGCAGGGGGCAGGGCCAGGGGCGAGGCGAGGGGCGAGGCGGGGGCAGGAGGCAGGGGCAGGAGGCGAGGGGGCGGGCGGGGGCGGGCGGGGCGAGGCGGGGCGGGCAGGGGCGAGGCGGGGGCAAGCGGGGCGAGGCAGGGGCGGGGCGGGGGCAGGAGGCGGGGCGAGGCGGGGGCGAGGCGGGGCGAGGCGGGGCAAGGGGGCGAGGCGGGGGCGAGGCGGGGGCGAGGCGGGGCGAGGCGGGGCAGAGGGCGGGCGGGGCGAGGCAGGGGGCGAGGCAGTGGGCGAGGCAGGGGGCGAGGCAGGGGGCGAGGCAGGGGGCGAGGCGGGGGCGAGGCAGGGGGCGAGGCAGGGGGCGAGGCGGGGGCGAGGCGGGGCGAGGCGGGCGAGGCAGGGGCGAGGGCGGGGGCGAGGTGGGGGGAGGCGGGGGCGAGGGGGGGGCGAGGCGGGGGCGAGGCGGGGCGAGGTGGGGGCGGGGCAGGGGCGAGGTGGGGAGAGGCGGGGGCGGAGGGGCGGTGGGGCAAGGGGCGAGGCGGGGCGAGGCGGGGCGAGGCGAGGAGGGCAGGGGGCGGGAGGGCGGGGGCGAGGCGGGGGCAGAGGCGGGGGCGGGCAGGGGGCGAGGCAGGGGCGAGGCGGGGGCGAGGCAGGGGGCGAGGCGAGGGGGGCGGGGGCGAGGGGCGAGGCGGGGGCAGGCAGGGGCGAGGCGGGGCAGGGCGGGGGCGGGCGGGGGCGAGGGGGAGGCGAGGCAGGGGGCGGGCGGGGCAAGCGGGGGGCGAGGCGGGGGCGAGGCAGGGGGCGAGGCGGGGGCAGGCAGGGCGAGGCGGGGGCGAGGCGGGGCAAGGGGGCGAGGCGGGGCGAGGCGGGGGCGAGGCGGGGCGAGGCGGGGCGAGGCGGGGCGAGGCGGGGGAGGGCGGGGCGAGGTGGGGGCGAGGCGGGGGCGAGGCGGGGACGACGAAGCTCTTACGGCGGTAGCCACGTTTGCAAGGCGGATAGCGGAATGAAAGTTGATGCGAGGCAAGGTGGTTTGGAGGCACATGCGGGATGTCGGTGCAGCAAAGGCCTGAGGTGAGGAGAGAGAGAGAGAGAGGGTGGGAGAGAGGAGCGGGATCCAAATGGGTTGCGACAAAGAGCGGTGCGGCGCGGGGCAGCGGGGTTGAAATGACCCGAAAGCCGTGGTAGAAATACAGGTGGATGGGGTGCGCCCTACGCGGTCAAGCATCTCCCGGTGCCGGCCTCTGGGTTCTCAGGCACAGGCAGCCACAAGCACTCGAGCCGCGCGTGGGAGGGGCCCAAGGAGCTGCGCCGGCTGCTGCAACCACTGGCGAACGGCAGAGGGAGGGACGCATCACTCAACCAGGGGAGCAGGCAATAGGGCAGCAGTATCGCACGGAAACTCCACGGCTCCTTTTGCGCTTTTTTCAACAAGGTATCTTCCAGTTGGAATGCACATCAGCACTCGCCAGAATTGTCACATCAGCATTCGCCAGCATACGCTATAGAATCCTGACCGGTTATTGAGTCGCTTTTTACTTCCATATCATCCCACACGCTTTTAGGAAGCTGATAGCCAGCCATTGGCCAAGACTTCCAATCAGGGAAGTCACAGACTTTTATTTTTTAACTTCAAACAACGTTAAAAACTGTGTCTGAAGTACAACGAGGAAAAGTGCAATCAGTGCATGCACATTTTGATGAGCTAAGGGATTTCTACCTCGTACACAAGGTGAATCATGAATACAAATAGTCACTAGCGTTTCTGGAAAGATTTGATAAGAAAATATTCTCTTCCCTGCATTAAAAACTCTATGCATAGGCAAATGAGCCACGGGCATGGGCTTCGGGTGGCAGCACACGCCTCGCGTCCACGCCACTCCGGGCCCCCGCGATCTCACCCCCGCGTCCCCGTACCAACGCTGCCCCCCACCCCGCGACCACAGCCCACACATCGTGGCGTCAGCGCGCCACGCTCTCACGCCCTGACACCCACGCGATCCCGCGCGCCCACATCCTGACATCCTCGCGCACTCCACCGCCTCTGCGCCCCAGCGACCACACAACCAAATCCCGGTTCCAACGCTTCCCTGCCCCGCGACCCCGCCTCGCAGCTCTCCGCGCCCTCGCCACACCCCACCCCGCGCCCTCGGATCACCCCATGCCCCCCCCACTCTCGCGCCATCGCGTCCTCCTCCCCCGCACCGCTACAGGCTCAACGCAAGGGTGCGGTAACAAAGTGCGAAGCACTCAGTGCGCTGCCTAACTTTCCTCATTTAATGGCGGAGCAGCGTTTTCGTCAATAGAAATTAAAAATCTCCATCTAAATGGAACGAACGACTCCTGCATTTAATGATGGTACTCAGAACAAGAAACATTTTACTATAACATAACAGAATTTTCTATTTTTTGATACATGGAAAGTATCATGAAAGCATTCATTCTACCTACTGGTTAGCCAATAAACACTTTTGTCTTGATTATTCCTAAACCGGTTCAACATATTGAGATGAAATTTTCATCAAAATATTCAGAAAATACAGGTTCATTAGTTGTGTTTATTAGTAGTTTGGCAGTATTTTGAAAGTATTAGGATAAATTATTTTTACTTTCTCGTCCTTATAAATGTACTGGGTAAGAAGAGAAAGTTATGTGATCGTGTGCAGGAAAACGAAGAATTTTCGGCAAAAAATCTTATTGCTGGGCCATAGTAACAAAAAGTGTTGGAAACCAACACTAAGACACTGACTATACAGCACAGTCATTATCATAGGAGGGCAGAATGACATTAATTTGGGTGTTAAATTCACACATGAACATGTAAACAAATTACAATGTGCCGCCCAAAATACTAACATTGTAGACTCTACTCTCCCCTTCTGGTCCAGCAAACGAACACTATGCAGCGCGATTAAGCACGCAAACCAACAAATAAAACTGCAACTGAGAGAAACAAGTGTAACACTTTTTGAAATTAATTTCCTATCAGCAAAACACTCAACTGGTATGGTCTTCTCATAAGCCTTGCTGGAAAACATGCAGTCGGTAACAAGCTCGCAAATTACATCATCAACTCCAGTCCTACGCAGTCTCTGCCCTTTGACAAATCCAGCCCTTTGACATTCTTTACGTCCCTCTCAATCCTATTTCGAACCCTCTTACCTCCTCCTCTGAACTTCCTCCCGTTTCTCCCATTCCCACTACCAATTCCTCAACACTTGATAACCCTAATTTTCTCACAACCTGTCACTAATGGGACTTATTACAACCTTCTACTACGCACCCGAATTAAAAATGAAGTAAATATATAGCAACTACAGTCAGTCCCAGCAGAAAAAAACTCGTGTAGGTACTTGAAAAAGATAAACATACTGCACTATCTCAAACATATATTCAATCTCTTTCAAATAAAACTGAGTTTCTCGAGGCAGCTCTACAGAGAATTTAAATCAAATGGATGTTCTTTTGTTTACTGATCATTCATTATCTCCTAAAGAATTTAGCATTTGCCAAATTCCAATTTTTCACCTCGCAGGGTTTTATAGTAAAGAGAGGGAATCGCTGTAATGAAGAGAGGCTTACAAGAATCACGTGAGTGGGATTTGGTTATTATTCGTACAATTCGTTTTTGTAATCTAAAATTCTGGGAGCGATAAGATGTATTTCCCCAGAATATTATGCCATATCTCAAGCGGGAATGAAGATTCGCAAATTGTACACAACGAGCAGTGTGAAGGCTGACTGAATTTGAAAGAACGCTTAACATAATGAACTTAATTTTGCATTCAACTCATGAACGTTCCATTTATGGTTTGACTGAATTGAGACAACCTAACATGTTGTTGCCTTAACATGAGTCAATGGAGTAGAGAATTATTTATTTGAAGTGGAAAACTGCTTTAAAACCATTTTCTTTTCATTTTCTATTAATTTGTTATTACGGAACCAGTTTTAATCATTTCATATTGTACTATTTACGGTTTATTTATTAAAATATATTCGTATCATCTGGAAAAATAAATGTTTATCCGTTTCGAATCGAGGAGGGCATGTCGTTTACGCCTAGGGCCTAAATTCGTTCCCTGGCGTTCAATTGGCAGAGTCGGAAAGGTGTGTACATAATGTTACATCATTCCAGTAAGGTATTTCAACTCTCTGAGATCGTTGTTTAAGGTACGAACATAACCAATCTAGGCAAATACCACGGGTTCCATATGAAGGTGATTTTGAAAGTTAGAATGTCATGATGAATGACGTCACAAGATTTAGGAAAATCTAAAAATAATCCAATAGGTACTTCGTTTTGATCTAATGATGAAGCGATAACTTTAGAGAAAAGAATATTGCCATAGATTTTGATTTTTAAAATCAATGTTGTCAATCTGAAAGAGCGTCGTGTCTACTGAGAAAGGTTTTCATTCGTACGTAAAATAGTCCCTCTAAAAGTTTGAAAAACTGAGAAATTCAAGTAGTATTTGGCTTAGGGACGGATCTTAGAATTTGAAAACGTGCTTCTCCACGGGCACGTCCCCACTATTTGTAACTGTTATTGACGTGAAATAAATAAACTAATGCAAGCTTTGTAACATACTAGTAAGTGTAACTGGTGCAATCTGTACTTTGCTTTGAAAGTATTTTATTAGGAGGTTCCAATTTTTATCTAATTCGTCTAATGCCTCAAATTGTTGTTTTTTCTAATCTTGTCCTTTTTACCTTCTAATTCACTTCGTCAATCTGTAAGTAAATGTTTTCCATATCATTGGTTTTAATTGTTTCTAGTTCATTAGATGTATCGTATATTGATGTTGACAGCGTAGAAAGAGGGCGTTGGGTGTTATTTATTGCCTCTTTGCTAAGATAATATTTTCATTTTGAGTGGCGTTCAGTGCTGGCAAATCGTTTAATGACATAGATATATTGGATCTCAGAAATTGGAAATACCTTACTGGTATGATGGAAAATTATGGATACACCTTTCCACCCACCTTTGTCAATTGCACGTGGAGTTCCTCAAGGATCGATTTTAGACTCTATTCTTACTCCACGAAAACGATATGCCGTCGACGATTGGAAACGTAAGAGTTCTAGTTCTAGTTATCTATGTGGAAGTTACAAACATTTTTTGCAATAACGAAATCGTAAATAATAAAATATCAGATGTTTCAAATTGGTTCCGAAATAACAAATTAATAGTAAATGAAAAGAAAACGGTTTAATGCAGTTTTCCATCAATTCTGTGCTCCATTGAAAATGAACGGCGTACCATTGACTTATGTTAAAGCAACAAAATTTTTAGGTCTCTCAATTCAGTCAAACCTTAAATGAAACGTCATTTAAATGAATTGAACAAAAATTAAGTTTATTATGCTACGCGTTCAAAATTCTTTCAGATTCAGTCAGCCTTCACTACTACTCTTTGTGTCTATATCGCAAATGTTCATTCCTGCCTGAAATGGCATAATATTCTGGGGAAATATGGGTCGATTGCTAAAACGATGTCTGAGACGCTGTCTGAAAACCCGGGCCTGGAAGCCATGGCTCAGGCGACGGCGCGATTTGGTTGCAAGACGCGGTCTCGCCGTGGCGCGACCACGCCTCGGCTCAGGCTCCCTTCGAACGAAATTTATTTGGCAACGCCGCGTTCTCGACGACACAAGGCGCTAGTGTTTTGTTTCTCGGAACCACGTGCGAATGTTTACATCAACACAGCGTGGCTCATCCCATTTGCTTGTGCAGCCGAGGAGCTCAGTTGTGCTTTGTCTTTAAGCAAATTATCTCCGAAGTAGCAAGGTAAGACCAATAGGAATACTTTTTAAGATTCATGTATCGTTATGCTAATTCAATGCGTATATATGCCAATTCTTTCATTATATAATTAAAGTATGTAATTTGTGTAGATGACTGCAGTTCGTTACACCTCGGAGGAACGATTGGTGTTTGCCGAGTGCATCATTAAATATCCTGTCCTAGTAGATACAGGATACTCTGCCGCTATTGTTAAACAGAAGGCGGATGCCTGGGCGAAAATTACGGAGGAGTTTAATGCCTCCAACGCAGGGAAACCGCCATACGAAGCGCAGCAATTGAAAGGTAATTTGTTGGCGTATTTCCAACTTTCACGTTGTACATAATTTTCGTTCAAATGTGACTTGGTAATTCTATAAATGAAAGAAATTTGTAATATAGCTTTGTGTATCTTTAAATTGCCAACTACAGTAATCATATAATGACCACACCTAATGCAACATTTCTGTGTAGGTCTTTTTAGGAGACTTAAAGATGAGGCAAAGTCTGCACAAGATAACTATAAAAGTTATCGCAGAAGACTGAGTGGCAGGCCTAGTAAACCTGCCTTTAAAAATAAGGCTGTAGAGCTTGCAGCGGATTAATTGGGAATACATATGATCCTTTGAAAGACCCGTTTGATGACGATGTGCTACCATTTCAGGTAAGCTTTACACAATTTGTAGGATTGTTTTCTTCTCACAAATATTTAAGATGTTCGGTTAATTTTATAGGAAGGTCCTAGTGAACAAAGAAGAGAAGAATTGCTGGAGGTTATTGAAATGAAGAAATACCCATCATGAAAAACCACAAAGGAATAAGGCAAAGAAGAGGTAAAAATAGGAACTGTCCTAAGCATGTGCAAAATTAACCCAGTTAATGTGAACTTCAAACTATTTGTAATGGATGCTTGAGCATCATTCCTTCCTTTTCTTGCTATCGAAACTGGGAGGACGCGCCGATAATTCAGCAAGTTCTTCCCTAATAATGTACAGAGATGTATGCATGAAAGACTAGAGGAGTATCAAACACACTGTTCAGTGCTATGATGTCTATTTATCGCTCCAGTCCCGGTCAAGCAGCGGCTATGAGCATCTCTCCTTTTATCTGCAGGTCCCAATTCTTGCGGGAATCTCGCGCGCAGAGAAATAGTACTAATTACATAGATCATAGGGGCATCCTTATTAGACCTATCTGGATATACACAGCAATAGGATGCTAACCCAGCCAATTTCTTCATTGCTCACTCCGGACTCGAACTGCCTTTTTTCCTTTTTGTTGTGATATTTTGTATTTAGTCGCCTCAATTATGCCACTTACACCCTTTTCTTCCCGCTTCATTCTATCATTCCAAGCATAATATCCTTTTCTAGGGATTTTGTTCTACTCACATTATGTCCAAAATATTTTATATTCCATTTTTGGCTTTGGCTTTTAGAAAAGTTCTGTTTTCTTCAAAATTTCAGCATTTATCTTTTGCCCTCCCATTGTACGTTTAATATTTTCTTCCCGTGTCCACACTTCAAAGCATTTTCCTTTTCGGCCTATCTCTCCAGTATTTCAGCTTTACACCCACACAGCAGGATTAAATACCATTTTCTCGATTATTTGGATTCGATTACGCACGCAGGGCTTGATTTTTGACGGAACGGCGTTCCTATCTCATGATTCATTCTATTTAATACATTATATTATAAATATATAATTATTCTCTTAAATTAATAAATCATTTTAAAGCGCATTCAGGACTAAAATTTTAGAAATCAATCACTTGATATGCCTGCACATATTTTATGAATTTGTGTAATTTTCTTTCCCTGCTGCTTTTCTAAAATTATTCCTCTCTTTAGTTTTCTGTACAGTATCCGTTTGTTATTGTAATTCATAAGTATTTAACCCCGCCCCGCCATGTATATCACTTCTCCGTTGATGTTCCAGGCTTCTATTTTTACCAGTTGACATAAATGTTTTCTTTAAATGTAAGTTCATAGAATATTTAAATTTATAATAATAATAATAATAATAATAATAATAATAATAATAATGTAATATATTTAGCTATCATGACCCATTTATAATTCCGATTTAAGTACAAATAAAAAACATCTGCATAATTTTGATACGACATAAAATTTTGCGTTTTCTCGAAAAAGTAAAAGGAAATGGACATGTCACGTTTTGAATGTTGCTCCTCATTTCGCGCTCCTTTGTATGGCCAGTGCCGCCGAGCCACGCTCTCAAATCACCCTTCTGAGCTGGATGCAGGGTCGCACCTCTGGCCTGCTGTTCTGAAGTAAGCGTGACTTTTTCTGACCTCTGCAGACATCTCGCCACCGCGTTCTTCGGCGGGCTGCGTGTTACGCAGGGCAATTCGATATGCACAAAGCGTAGGAAGAGGGCGGTGAAGTAGTTTTCAGTGGGCGAGAACATTGTGCAATGACAAGTGGAATTATATTTACTCTATAAAATTAGTAGAATCATTCGCGTTCCCTTAATTATTAGCAACATGTGTGAGTGTGTATGTGTGTATATATATAAACAAAATTATAAATTAAACAATTATGAAAGTATATTTGATTAATAAAATTTGGTGAGATATTATTAACTAAAAGTAACTTATTTTGTCAGATGTATATGAATGAAGCTATTGTTTTTCATTGAAAATACCGGTATAACGTTTATTGACGTCCATGTACCGGTAAGACGTCCAATAAATTATTTACTAGTATATAGCAATAAAGGTATTTGAGAAGGTATGAAAAAATGCCCGATTATTTACCGGTATTCAATACCTTTTCAGTCGCTGTTCACTGGCAGAATCAAAGAAGGAAACAAAGTATCCTTATCTTCTCTTTCATTTGTATTTACATTATCTTAAGTATTTCTTTTTTTTAAAAACATCTATTTTATGTATTTAAATATATCTTCAAAAGACATGCTCAAAAAACTCAAAATAGAGTTTTAAATGTTTAAAATATATATTTCAAAGACAAGTATTTAAATATTGCAGCCCTCTCTATAAGCTAGTATATGCGATCAGCAGTGTGCTAATCTCAGTTTAGCTTGAGGCGTAGTACTAATACATATGCCACGAGTAAGTCCAGAATTTGTAGAATGAAATTATAAAATTTGGACATAAATATATAAGAGAAAACGCTAAATAAACAGATATGCAAAATCAGATTTTCCTGCAATAGCAACAACATCAAATTTCATTAAAGTAATTTAGTACAATTACACTGTGTAAGTATCATACAATACAATTTCAAATAAAAGCTAGCGATGATGCGACATCACACACACTTTCTGGCATTATTTCTAAATTTGCAATTTTCGAAAAATTGATAGGATTCAACAGAAAATTGTAATTCTTAAGCGTCCCCTTCTATCCATGGAAAAAAATTGGCCTTGATTTTTGGGTTACCAATATATACATCAATTTCATTCTTAAATTACTTTAAAACTACGCCAGTTTGCAATAAACTTACATGACCTTTTAATCTTCGAAAATACGGCAGGAGTAGGCGAAAATAAGACCACCATCATATTTTTAATATAAATATTTAAACAAAAAATTGGAGCTCTTTGAAAAGTTACGAATTGTTTTAATTGCCTATACTTCGCCCCAAATTGCACAAAACTACTCAAATGTTTCAAAATTAAACTTGATCTTATTTTTCAGATCTGTCAGAACAGATTTCCAGTAAGGAAAAAATATATCATCAATATTATAGTTGAAGAGAAAACCTTTAAAAATTGCACGTTAGCAATTTTCTAAACATAAGTGATGTCAACAAACACCATAAATCACATTTCTCTTGCAATCTGTACATAAAACGAGACAAAATTTAATCAAATAATTTAGTGACGGTTTGAGAGAAGATTTCGAAAAATGATTTTGAGCTTAATGTAAAGGACCCTCAAAATCAAAATATCCGTTTGAAACTCCCAAAGGATCAGGTTCTTTCAAGGTAGATTCAGGAAGATCAATTTTAGAGAAAATTAGCGGGAGGAAATCAGTTTGGGCGTTAGCGTTGACAAACGGACAGACATGTTTGGTGTCAATCGATTTTAAGTATCAAGGACACATGTATTGTATTTTCGCTAGACCACGAGTTAAGAAGAAGTAATGTAATATTTAGCAGAGGATTTATCACTTTTACTTCACCAGGGCCCGACAATAGAGTTTTCCGGTATCCGATTACACATAATTTGTCGGAAATGGTTTAAAATTAACAACAAAGCAATTTTAAAATTTGGCTTCACGCGATTTTACTTGGGAAAACAGATTCATCAGGTAGGAAATCTATCAAGAGATATGAAACGCCGTTTTGGGATCAAAAATCGAGTCGCAAGATAAAAGAGGCTCGTACGTAATCTCGGCTCATACTTTATGGTAGAGAAATGATAACGGAAGATCTTGAAGTAAAATGTATGTAAAATAAGATGTTATGGCATAGAATATTGGCATTGATATCTACACAATTAGTTCAATTTTTTCTTTTTGAAATCAGTTTCCAAATCGGAATCGATATTTTGAGTACCGCCTCAAATAATTGTTTGATGGTATTCGAAGGAAGATGGAAATATGTGAACAAGATATATAGTTTTATACGACTATTACAGATGATACGAGACGGGTTTGGCTGTGTTCAGCATCACTAGTTTGACACGTGAAAAATATGTGAGACTGAAGGTGACTGCCCAGCTTGCCTGTCTGAAAGTTCGGCCTCCCGTGCCGCAGGCGGTTTGGCCGTTCGGCGGCGTCGATGAAGAGGCCCAGGCGGTCGGGTGACGCAGGGAAGGGGAGGGGGGAAATCAGGTATTTGTTCGAAATTTCACTTTACGCCGCTCCTATTCATCGATTTGCATGATTGACACGGCGTTGGATTCAGGAAGTACGTCGCCATTGCGCTATAAGCCCCATTTTTTAATTTCTTCCCGGAACTATGAGAAAACGTTTTCACAAATTGTTTGGAAATATTTTTAAAAAACGGCATCGTGCGTGAATTCTATTTTAAAAAGGAGTCAATGTCGTTTACAGATCGAAAAACGGACAATTTGTTTAGACGTTATCGGTCTAGTAAATTTTGCTTATTTTGGTGCTGCCACGTGGTGGCGACAAATGGAACTAGTGTCGGTACATTTGCTCTAAATCCTGTAGTTGCGTTGAGCGGCCGTGCCGCGAGACTGCCGATACCGGCCGATACTGGCGAGAACAGCCGAGAAGGAGCGGTTCCGACAGTTCAGGTTTTTCGTCCAGTTTCCCTGATCCATTGAGCAAATGCGGAGATGGCCCCTCGTTTTGCTTCTAGACATAAATGTAACTTCATTATTTGTGCACGACTTCCATAATTCAGTCGGAAATACAGTTATATAGTTTCCATGTTGTCGCGGCAGAAAGTATTATTCCTTGACGAAGGACATCATGGATAAGAGCCAACAATTTATTACTTATTTATCCTTAAAAAATAGATTTTATTACATCGGATCATTTTTTAATTAATTCAAAATTCAAGTAGTATTCGACTAAGTGTAGGGATCACAGAATTTTGTGCACAGAATTCACTTCTCCCCATAGTACGTCATACACAGTTTTATCTGTTCTTTGACGTAAATAAAATAAATAAAAAATAAGTTCCGATTCTTGGAGAGAGACGATCGTATAGATTTCAACAGGTAGATAAGAAGCCCCCGCGCGCCTCGGAGGTTCGAGACTGCGAAAGCAAAGCCAGCGAGACCGATCGATTAATAGAATGCGTTTTGCTCGGCTCTAGTACTAACACATTGTCGTTGCTGGCTTTGGAGCCATAGCATCAACCATCATGGAAGTTTCGCCACCAAGTGAACTAGCAGTGCTAAACAGCACGTACATTTTCGCGCCTATTTTCACGCAAAATTATGCAAAAGTACTCAAATTTTCGAAAAATTTTACACGACTTTATTTCAAAATCTATTTTTAAGAAAAATATTTTACTAAGGGAAAAATCCCTATCTTTAATATCTCCCTTCATATTTTAGTTGTAGGAAGACTGAAAAAAATTTTGAACTTTTGTAATTTTCGAAAAATCAGGATTTTTAACGAACATGAGACCTGTAGAATTCTCTTAAACGTCTTTCACGATTTTTATCAAAAAACGTTAATCAAAACAGATAACCATTTTGCAAAATTTGAATAATGTCCCAGATGCTTCCTGTAAAGTAACCCGCCCCAAAAATCGATTGGGAATATCAATTTTGGAGAAAATTGGCTGAACAGTTTAGCGCTAGCATTGAACACAGACGGACGGAGACAGACTGGCAGATGTTTGCCATCATTCGACTTTTGATATCGCGGACCCGAAACATGGATTCTGGCTTCACCACGTGATAGAGGATATTTTCTAAATTCAGCAGCTGGATTTATCCACTTTTCGTTACCAGGGCTCTGTAATAAGACGTTTCTGCCAAAAATTCCCTTTTTCGCGCAGCTTTACATAACTTTTCTCGACTCCTTAGCAAAAAGTAACTCTTCTCCGTAGCGAGAAAGTAACAAACCACAATGATTCAAGTAAGAGGTACGCTGAGGTTGCGCAAAGCCTGAAAACATGGACCGCATGAATAAGCAATTAATGAATTGGAACTTGGCTATTCTGGAGATGCCTCGTCTTAGGTATAGTTGCCAACGTTTAAGCCGTCATACTGCGACTTTTCTCAGGTGAAATGTGATTCGAAATTTATTTCGTCCGGAAGATGGTCGCAGTATATAGACCGACACGTGAGGCAATAATGCCAAGATGTGGCGTCTCTGACAGCCATGTTTGAGCACAGACGCGGAAGTTAACGCTTTCAATCAATGAGGGGCGAAACAAATTTTGGATGTACGTAAGAGTGAACCCCACCACATTCTGTGGAAGCATGAGCCAAGCAGCATGAAATGTCAACCATGAAGACATCGCAGCTTTCTGGTTGTGATGGCACGTACCACTTAATGGCAACTCAAATTGCGGATCTCCGATCATAAAACGATTAAATTACATTCATTCATGTCGACGTCATTAGCCGCATTGCACTACGCTGCGCGAAGTCTCAGGAGTTAAGCAACCCTAGTCACCAAGGATTCACGGATGGTGACCGTCATGGAACATCGGTTTCTAATGGTACCGAGCCTCTCGCCAAAGGGATAAAAGGCATCGACTGACAGCGACGTTAGGAGATAAATGATAAATCTCAATGCAGCACTCCCGATGTATACACACTCAAAGCCGTATACTCGCTTTTATTCCAGAAAGAGCTAAAAGGCGTGTTGCGAAAAAAGAACTGTGTGAAGTATATAAAGCGGAGGCGGCGGAGATCATATTTAATTCAGAGGCGGAGCAGAGACACCTGAGCTGGGGCCCTGATGCGCCTTCGCCCCCCATTGCGAGCCCGGAGTTCGAGAGATGGATAGGAGTAATGGGCCAACAAAGTAAGGCCTTGAAATGCATTCAGACAACCAGGGCGCATGTAAGGAGACCTCTCAAGATATACAGAGAGGTTTCTTCATAAAGTAATTTTGCGCAATTACTTCACGTTCATTCGGTACAGTGTGTCAAAAAATGATAGATTATTTTCAACAGTAGGATAATTAGTCCCGTAAGTGTAGTGCATCTTTTTACGGGAGGTGACCGCGTTTTTCCCATTTATAGTGAGGACCAACGACGACAAACACGTCGGCGTTCACGGTTTTTCACATCCTGGTATCTCTCACCAGTCAGTCACCGCCCAGCTGGTACCAGTTTAAACTCCACCTAATCTCCCGACATCTCTGGTAGTGTAGGGCTTGTGAGTGTTTTTGTGTAAGAAGTGAGAATAGGATGAGGAAGGCGAAGGAAAGATCGTGCACGGTCTGTAAAGGTACCGCTCCGGGTGTTGATAGGAAAACATGGAAGACTACTGATCAGAGAAATAGGCCGCTACAACTATCTGCCAAACAGCGATTAAATTTGACCTAGATATCTAGCTAGTGTCGAAAATCGTTTTTGTGGCGCTATATAATTTTCTAATTTCTCTTTCATCATGTACAGTCCTCATTATGGAAATACATTTTCCGAAACGGTGGCAAACAGTCATGTGTTAAAAATATTTTGCTTCTCCTAACCAAGCCCGTAAACCTGATTTCAGTAGAGATGAAATGTCATTGTCGCTCGTTTATAGCGGGTAATGGAAACTTAGCTGCATAAGAGATATAGAAGAGGAGACGAAAAAGCTCTAGAGACAAAAACCTAGCTCGTGAGTTCGTGAGAGGAAAACCTAGTAAACTATATCTTTGAGGAGTATTTGCCTCGCTCCATGTCCCCTCTTTGTGTTCGTTCCAACCGTTGGCAGATGCAGGGAAATGGAGGCCGAGCAAAGAGGAGACGAGAGGAAAGAGCAGCTCAGACGTACTTAGAGGGGAGGATGCCGAAGAAGCAACTCACTTCAAACGGAAGAAGCGGATTGGAATTACCTAATTACCTTGGATTTAAGGTTCCTTACGGTATGGCATTTACTAATACTTGATGCTGCATCTTGTAGAATTAGAATGCCTAGAAATGGAAGAAACGATGTGATAGCAATGTTAGGGCTTGGGAAGGTCATGAGCCCTTTGACGTCCTTTGCATTCCCTGCACATGATATAGGGTCACCCTGGCAAACCCCACTGTTCTCATCGTTCGAAATCATTCTAAAGTCACTTGACAGCTTCCTCCTCAAAGCGATTAAAACACAGAGCATTGCGAGCAGCTTATGTCAGATATGATTCCACACCGTCTGATCGGTCGCGGTCCCATGCGACGCCAGAGGAAATTGTCAGCCACCTAGTGCTCTCGGTCTTCCGCCACCATACCCTGCACCCGCGTCCTTCTATGCGTCGTGGAAAACTTATTCGTTCTTCCGCACCGTTTACGACGTCGTCAACGACCGCCTGCATCCACGTCATTTCGCTCACGACCCGTCGCACCCACGCAAAAGGGTGACAGGTGGCAGGGAGGTTTGTGTGGCGTGCGTTTGGTTGTATCTGGTTTCGAATGATCGTACAGCGAAATTAAGTGAAATGTCTTTTTCTTTCTTTATTTTCTCTTCAAAATTGTAGTATATGACAGTGTAGGGATCACAGAATTTTGAAAATGTGCACACAATTCACTTTTCCCCATAGCACGTCATACGCAGTTTTAACTGTTTTTGAGCAAAAATAATTCAATGTCCCATTTGCTCTGGAGATAATACAAGTTAACAGTTAGTTGCTTTATTTACTTTACAATCTCTGAATCAACTATTCTGCCAAAGAGACTTAGCGCATTGGCTTTTGTCCTTTTTTCATCTCACGTAGTAATTTCGTAGTAACGAGAAAGTATTTTATGTTGTGGCGGAGGTGGATAAGTTTTCGACAGAAAAACTCGTATTGTCGGTCTCTGACAACAAAGCGTGGATATATCTTGCTCCCATGTGTATAAATTATTTCCCATAACGAGTTGTGGTGCTACTACAGCACATTTTTTCTCGCGCTATTTCTAAATTTCGAATTTTCGAACATTCAAACAGTTCAATGAAAAACATGAGACCTGTCACGCTCTTTTAAGCGTCCTAGATTTATCAGTGGAAAACATTTTAGAAAGAATTTTCGAGTTTTTTTTCGTAAAAAAAAATTGATATAAATTGATATTAATTCAAGCTCAAATTACGAGAAAATGACCGTTTTTCCCAAAAATTGTACACGATTGTTTTATAATGCTGATATTTTTAGAAGAGATTTTAAGGTAAAATTTGTATCTTCAACTTTAAAGTTTTAAAATGTGAACTTTTGACAATTTTCGATAATGCGAAGAATTCGCCGAAAATGAGAAGAGCACCGAATTGATTACAGTCCTTCTATAAATACGCAGAAAATTAAAAAGATATTAAAGGTGTTTTGAGAATTTTTAAAATGAAAATTGAAATTTTCATGCAAAATTACGCGATAACTACTCATTTTTCGGAAAATTGTATATGACCTTATTTCAGGATCTGTGTTAGAGAACAGATTTTACTAACAAATAATCTGTACATTCAAAATTAAAAAGTTAAACCCTCGAAAATTTTCAAAAGAAAATATCTAGGATTTAAACGAAAAGAGACCAGAGCCATTATCAGTGCCAGACGTGTCCTGTCATTCCCTAAAGGAAAAATTTAGAGTCATTTTACATAAAATTTTGAAAATGTTGAGGCTTCATATAGAGTATTCCCCAAAATAAAAATAGTCGTTTGAAACAGAGCATGAGACGGACCTTTTGGCGTGAATTTATTTTTCGTTATGAAGTACCCCAAATTTGTCAACTTTGGTGAATTTTCGAAAGTACCGTGGAGCTCATGAAAATGGGACTTGAACCAAATTGTTTTTACCGCCCTTTGATAATACGAAGATAAATTTAAAGAAACAATTTGGAGCTGTTTTTGAGAAATTAATTGTTTTGTTTTAAAAATAAAATTGCCTACATTTCACAAAATACCCCAAAAACTGATTTTTGAACAAATGTACATGAATAAATGTACACTTTTTCAAGATCTTTCTGAAACCTTTTCGTTCACGAAAAATCTCCTCAATACTGTAGATGTAGAAAGACACAGAAAAATGCGAGGTTTTGCAATTTGCGAAAAATTTGGGATTTCATAGAAAATGTGATTCTGTTCAGCGTCCTTTACGCTATCCAAGTTTAATTACAAATTTGGAGCTATTTTTGAGGAATTTTGAAAATATCCAGACTTAATGTAAAGTATCTGAAAAATAGAAATATCCCTTTCAAACTCAAAGCACTTCAAGAGTCTTTAAATTGAGGAGGAGAATCAATTTTGGAGAAAATCGTCACAAGGTTATGGGGCTAGGTTTACGGACGCACTGAATAACGGACGGACAGGCGTTTTGCTGTCAATCATTTTCGGTATCTAGGACCACAGAACATGGATTCAGATTACACGTGTTAAGAGGAAGTAATTTACGATTATAGAATAGGATTTATAACCATTTTCGTTATCACGGTCCTGCAAAAAAGTTCTAGCGAAAATTCGCCGCTTTCCTATGTACGATTACAATATCTTCATACAGTAAGGGCGGGAAAGAAAATATTGGTAACCTACAAAGGCCATTACTGTGGCATTATTAAAAGTGCGTCACGTATCGTCGACACTGATGCTAAGTATGGAAAAGAAGTCTGCAGTACCATGCGTTGAATAAAACAAATACACTTGTCAGTGAATCTGCTCTAAATGGCCGACATATGAGCGAAATGAGAAATTTTAACTAAGTTAATTTTTATTGATTTTTATTGTATGAAGATCAATTATTTAATCACAAATAATTTCAGTAATTTGTATATTTATTATTTGTTTCTTTCTCGCTCTTACGTCTTAAAAAGAATTTATTGTAATCGCCGAATACGGAATTTTCCACAGATAAGCTCTTACCGCCGTGCTCTGGAAATGAAAACGTGGATAAATATTTTCCTGTACGTCCCTAGTAAATTTCAATCATATTGTAAGTAAAGGATAATCGAAATCATTCCTACAAACATTTTAAAGGTATTGTGAATCAGATGTCACATGATTCAGCATTTGTGATTGGAATCGAGTCTGAGAGTGAACTGGTGCCATTTTCTAACTGGGTCGAGAGAGCAATAAGTGTGTGTGTGTGTGTGTGTGTGTTTTGTGTGTTGTGTGTGTGTGTGTGTGTGTGTGTGTGTGTGTGTGTGTACTGAACAGGTGGTTGTGTCGCGCCTTTCCTGATGGCACGTGGTACGTGGCGCGTGAAGTAGCGTAATGGGCTTCGATCGGCGGCGGAGCTGGACCACCAACCCCTACCCTAGCGCAGCCAAAAACTCACCACTGAACACACGAGCTCGCAAGTGGCTCATCATGGTGCACTGGAAAGTAACCACACAACACCAAACTATGATTTCATTTGTGTCGGATATACAGTGGTGACAAGCGACGTATATCATACCACGTCAAATCGCACAAAAATACCAAAATTTGACCTCCATGTTTTTAATTATTTTCTAATTTTTCTATTTATATATGGATCAAATACGTTAACATGTGTATTTTTATTTCTTTCTAACTTTATTATTTTAGGAAATATTGCATAATGAAATTTGCTAAAATGACGCAGCATCACTAAATTAAAATATCCATATTACATTTGCAATTAAACTCTTGTTCATCTTTCTACATTCATCTTGCAGACATTTGACGAACTGTCTCAAGAGCTTAAATTATCATTTCCTTGATTTCCACTGTTTTCACTATATTCACGGGACTCTCATGTCATCTCTTTCGTTAATGATATGGAAGCCACTGATCTCGACGTCTCTTCGCTAACAAAAAGCATTTTGGAAGTCTTATCCCTTTTCACGACATGAATCACAAATTCGTCAATCTAATGACTCCATCATCAAATTGTGGTACGCGAGTTGAAGATCTTCTTTTCTTAAAATCGGATCAGAAAGATTAAATTGATTGAAACATCTATCGTATATCATAAGTGATCGCTACTTATATTGCACAGTTTATACATGGTTCACAAACAAGCTCTAGCACTCTGCTCTTTATTAGGTGCGTATTGCGACTGATGTTCAGAAACTTTTACTGAAGTCTTTTGGCTAGTGGTCAGTTGTATTTCAGGAGCAAGGTCAGAAGGACACACCGTCCCCAGGGTGCAAAGGGACTCAGCAGTAAAAAGCGTTTCGTTGACACGATGAAAAAGTAGTAGTAAAATTAGTTTCGGTGACACCATCGCTTGTGGGGACAAAGTCAACATATAAGTTAATAATATTTCTTGAAACCCTAATCGAGCAGGCGGTCATTCTTTTATAGTCCTTTAGCACTTAGATCAAAGGCTGACAGAACACATTTCGTTAGTGCATGGGAAGGCAGAGCGCGCCCTTATATTTACAATCGACTTTTACAACTGTATGTGTGGACTGCCTACTTTTACCTTAGTGTATTTTATAGAAAATTGAACAAGGAATACGCTTAATTGTTTTCAACTTTTTATCTTGAGTTTATTAAGAAATTTTAATTTAAAAAAATACATTTATAAAATGAAATGTGTATTTTTGAAAATATATTACAGAGAATAAAATACATATTTCAAGGTATTAAATGAAATAGAAGAATTTGTATATTAAGTACGTTCGAGCAACTATTGATCATATCTTGTAAAGTATTCGTAAATTCAAAATTTAATATAGTCATAACTACATAAATAATCAATTTTCAGGGAAATAAAAGACACGTGTCGCTTTTTGTCTAGATTTAAAAAATCCACATTTAAAAAAATTCGTGTGAACTCTCATTGCGATTTGACGTGGAATGGCTCATCTATTGACATATTTTGCGCAGACGACTTTCACATTGTTCATATTCGATGCAACTAATCTACATCGCTAGTCAGTATGTGCTGGAGCGAACTACGTATGTAACATAAATACTTTACATTAATGGAAGTGTCGCTACGTTACTTCTAACGTCATCCGCTAGATGTCATCTCGTTATGCACAAAATGTACTCATGAGAAATATTTCTACTACTTTCAGCGTTAGAACGTGGGTTTTGAGGACACCTTCGTACCATGTGATTCGCGTTTGTGGCAGTTCATTTCTTCTCTGGTCCTCACGGAATCCTACTAATACGTGATATTCTCTTTAATGAAATGAAAATTATGCCACTGGAGAGAATGTTCACGTATTTCAAGTTCCTAACGGACGAATGTCGTAGTAAGAGATTAGTATCTGCCGCTGAGGAATTCCATCCCATCCGTATCACTCAATGCCAAATGGTGATAATCTTGAGGTTAGGGTGTGTTTGTCTTCTCAAAAAAGTAACTGATTTAATGTATAGTTTCTCATTCGTTACAGAGCATTCATCAAACTTTTCGGTACACTATTGCATGCAAATACAGTATTTTTTGTAAAGAGGAAATAAATGGCCTTTAAAAACACAATTAGAACATAGCCGGTACTTTTATTTTGCTTTAGTTTCGAGTAGTGCAAGTTTTATTGCGGAAAGCTTTCAAAGCTCTTTCTTGAAGAGCTGAAAAATGAAAGCTGCAGCAATCTGCTGAAGACTCTGCAATACAACAGTGTCGAATTTGATTGATTGATGATTCCGGCCGCGTCAACGGCTATCCAGTATTCTCGTCAGTGTAGTATTTTTTCGCGTGAGAGGGCCCAGCAGGGACAAGCTCTAAGCTCCCGACTGGTCTCCCAGTAATTGTTATAGTGTAGTGAATGAAGTGTATGTGTGTGCAGTATTACCCACACATGAGGAAAGGAAGAGGAAGGAAAGTTACCGCGCGGTACGATGCCCGTTTGTTAGCGTACTGCTCCAGCATTCGCCTGGTGTTGACCCGAGAAACTACGAAACTACCAATCAGAGGAGCAGGTTGCTTGATTTCTCCCTACACAGTGGCTGAATGTGACCTGGCTAAGGAGTTAGCGCCGAAAGTCCTGCCATCAAGCCCCGGGACTCCAATTCCAGGACCACGCGGTCAGAGGCACTGCAGAGTCGTTAGTTGAGGCCTGACCTACATTTGCGGTACGGGAAAACATAATTAGTTTTCCAACCTCTAGATTTCTGTTGAAACTTTAGATTATGTGTTTCCCTCTGACAGTTGAAACACGAAACTCTCCGAAGTTTGGTTTCTATATTATTAGTATGGTTGATGATGACATTAAACTTGCCTGTAGATCAAATATGCAATTTACAACAGTTATTCAAAGATGTTTGACAGATACGTCATTGACTTCTAAGTCACACTGGCAGTAAACATTATACAATATTTTCTTACCAATTCTTTCCAAAAATGCTCGAGTGCTACCTGTACGCAATTTCAGTTTAATTTGTCCTTGTTCGGATTGCACATGTCCCCATAGCATGTGACACACAGATTGTAAATTACTTTATGTTAACCATTCGGTGCACGATTTCGGATTTTGCGAGAACTCTATACAAATATAACATATCGTATGTGGCGTGCAAGATTTGTACTGATCACAAATTTGAATTCATAAATATGAAAATACACATTTCTAACATACTCGTGAGGTTCTGATGATGTTTTAATCACAAATATGCCACAAATATAACATACAACTGTCAGGACGTTCTTACAAATCAGACTAGCCATAACTGAACACTATCTACTAAATTAGTATCTTATCTTGATAGCAACAATGTAAAACTTGCGTCTTGAATAAAACAAACACGGTACTGCTTGTCAGTTGAAGAAATTTATTTGCTTTACGTGCTAGGGGAAGAAGTGGCTTCTGTTCACGTTTTCAATAGTCTGTGATTGCTAACCCAAGCTATATACTCCTTGAATTTTGAAAACAGAAAGAAATAGAGCGTTTTTTGCAAGGATTGTTAAGAAAATATTCGCTCCAATTCAATCAGATGTATTTTCAAGGGAAAATCAGCAATAAATCAGGGCTCTCATCCCTCATGTCCTTCATCAAGGAATAATACTTTCTCCATGGAAACCATGGAGAAGGATAATTTGAATAACTATATTTCTCACTGAATTCTAGAACGCGTGCAGAGATAATGAAGATACATTTATTTGCAGAAGCAGAACAAGGAGCCATCTCAGCATTTGCTCAAAGGATCAGGGAAACTGATCAAAAAATCTGATCGCTTCTGGGTCATTGACAGTTATAGAGCAGAAAGGATTTTACTTCAGATTTAAACTTTTCTATAGAATGTAATCGTTTAATGTCATGCGGCAAAGTCTTGTAAAATAATGTACTACATCTATTGTATGTGAATTTCTTGTAATGAGCTGTTGATATTGCCTCCTGATGAATATAATTACAACGTCGAATGTTATAGTTTTAGACATCGGCGTTTTCTGAAAATATGTTGCCGCCCTTAATCAAATCATTTTTTACAAAAAAACACTAATTCGTAAACCAACAGATAATGTAATGGTAAAAATCTCAGATTAATAAACAGAAACTACAAGAATCACGTTGGTGGGATTGGCTTACGATTCGTGCAAATCATTTTATAATCTAAAAGTCTGGGAGCAATAAAATATATTTCCCCAGAATATTATGCCATATCTCAGGCGGGAGTGAACATTCACAAAATATGACGACGAGCAGTATGAAGGCTGACTGAATTTGACAGAATTCTGAACGCGTAGCACAATGAACTTAATTTTGTGTTCAATTCACTTAAATGGACATTCCATTTAAGGTTTGACTGAATTGAGAGACCTAAAACTCTTGTTGTTTGTCAGTCAATGATCAGTCAATGGTACACCGTTCATTTTCAATGTAGTGCAGAATCGGAAAATTGCATTAAACCCGTTTTCATTTACTAATAACTTGTTATTAACTAATTTGAAACATTTTCACTATTTACAGTTTCTGTATTGCAAAGAATGTTCGTATAATTCGGAAAGAACTGTTCTTCCGTTTCGAATCGAGAGCATATCGTTAACGTATAGTAAGAAGAGAATAGGGCGTGAAATCGATCCTTGGGGGACTCCACGTGCAATTAACAAAGACTCGCAAAGGTGTGGACACAATGCTCCATCATTACGGTAAGGTATTTCTACTCTCTGAGATAAATGTTCAAGGTACGAACATAACCAATCTAGGCAATAGCATCGGAAACCATCACGCCTACCGACGTGCAGTAGTGGAAGGGATCACAATGTCGAAATATTTTCATAAAGCGTACACTCACATCTTCGTTGTCCTAATACGTTCTTCTTCGAACTTGTGGCATCTCATAAGTTTCTTGAGACTCAGAGATACATTTGCCTAGCTATACAGAGAAAATAACAAATGTGAACAAATATGTGTATAACAAATGTGACGTAATAATATTTTCGTAGCTAATACGGCATTTTAAAACAATTTTGCAATAAGCACACATAAAACTATAAGAATTAGGTAAATACAAAAAGTTTTTTGGTCGTTGGCCAGTGTAATTGATGATTACATTTTTCGTTTTTGTTATGTCTCTTTTGGTCCAGATTAATTGTGCTGGGAAGATAAATGATTTTGTTCTTTTTAAGCTCGTATAGTACAATAATTGTAAGATATTCATGAAGTTAAAAAGTACTAGGATATAATGCTCTACTATTATAATCTCGCAGTTTAATGGGTATCTTTCAGCGGCGTAGCATCGCCCTAGCCGGGATCTCTAAGCTCCCGACTGGTTCCGACATGTGCGATAGACTCGTGCATCTAAGAGTTGTGTATGTAAGGGGTGAGGATACGACAAAGAACAGGAAGAAATATCGCCGTGGCCTGTTTTTGAGGTACCGCTCCGAACTCGCCTTCATTCCGACCTTCCGAAGTCGAATTCGCCGCGTTAAGGTGAAAGACTTAAACTGATTGAACTAGGAATGTGAATTTCCAGTCAGTTTCTGCCACAGCTGGCGTCTGCTTGATCAGAACGCCCTGGACGAAACCCACCAGTCAACGCTTCGAGTAGTGAGGTATTTTGCACACATTGAATACCAAGAAGTTAACGAAGTTTTCCCAGAGAAAATGCAATATACTTTTAATACTTTTACCGTAAACGTCGTAATATTATTGTTGCGTAATGCAGATTAAACATTGTTTCGATGTATTAATAAATTAAAATATTTGGCAATTTAACAATATACTTTACACGCAGGTCTACATCCACGACGAAGAGTTCTATAATGCCAAATCATACCACTTTTAGATTATAGGATTTTAAATACCGAGCGTCCAATCCAACGGGGGTGCAGTAGTAATAAGTGGTATTAATTCAAGTCTGAAATGACTACAGGCAAAAAAAAAAGGGTTTTCCAGCAACATATTTAGGTAGATAAGTAAAAACAACTACACGAGATATCAGAAATGTGAAAAATTATATGATAAAAATAATAAAATATGCGCTGGGGTAACTCAGTTACCCTCTGTAGCAGAAGGGTTCTCGCTTGGAAGGCTGTGATGCGACGTTTCGACCACCTTGTCGTGGTCTTCCTCAGGATGGTCTGCGCCAGAATTTGCATATGGATTTTATAGTATCTTACGGTCTACTTATTACAGGAGGTCTTCCGTTTCTTTATACAATCGTTTTGTGTGGTTTAAACTTTTCTGGTCGCCCTTATGATTGTTCTAGTTATGAGAGCACGTGCAGGTTTTGAAGGCACACTCACTCGCCCTGCCACATTGTCACGTGGAGGCATTCTCATTGGACAGACACCCTCTTTGCAGTTTCCTCGTATCACGGATTAGATTACATTAATTTTTCTTTACCAATTTTAGAAAGTGATTTAGTTGAAAGAATTTTAGAATGAATTGAAAGAATATTTTGAGTTTAAGTGAAATAATGTGACATTCTCTTGTCATATTCGGTCACACTGACGTCTCTTCTTTAATGTTTTATTTAAATATTTGAACACATACTGAGTTTATAACTTCAACTTAATTTCATTAATTATATCAAAACCCTAATGTCTTTTGTGTTCATAAAATTAGTATTTCAAGTCCGTTTTATGAGCTATTACTAATTACTTACAGTTGATTACATACATTTTTTGAGACATCTAATTATTAACATCACATTAAAGTTACATATTATGTACTAAATTTATTTACATATTTACAATATACTAATATATATCGAAATGTACGTACCATCAAAACGTGTTAAAACATATTGAAAATATTACATGGCAACATACATTTTAAAACCTTTACTATCAAGACACATTGAGAGAACTAACATTTTCCAAACTTACTAATATAGTAACAAAATATACTCAGTGAACTAACATACCATGAGTTGTACGCATATCAAAACATTAACACAATAAAATATTGCGTGTCAAAATTATACATTTTAAAAATATACTAATAAAACATACTGAGAGGACTGGCATATTAGGAAATATTATATACTAATGTTAATCCATATTTTTTCAATATATGAGAGAACTAGCATTTAAAATATACTGCCAACAAACATATTAAAAATCTAAAAATTATAATGTTACACATACGATATAATTAAATAACAAAACAAAACAAAACAAAACAAACTGAAGAACTATTTAACACATTAATAAAAGAAATTAATTAATTTAATTAAAAATAAAATGACAATAAAAGATTAAACGATAAAAGTTAAAACACAGGAATTATACACGAGTACCGGAGTGATCGGCGCTGGCGTTATATTTGTGCAGGAGCCGCGTGCGCTTGGTTGAACCAGCCGGTCTATCAGGGGCGACCGTCAACCACGGGGGGGCGTCGACTCGGACGGCACGGCGCATGGACGGCCAAGAACAGGCCGAGTCGGACGGCACTGTGCCGTCCCAACAAAGTTTGATATTACCGTCATCTCAACTTATTAACGTGCTGCAGATACATAATTACGTTCAATAGAAAAACTGTGAAAATGGAATACCAATTACTCCGTTGCAGTATATTAATATTTATCGCTCAATAGGCATTCAAAAGTATATTAAAATCCGCTATTCTAAACACCAACATCCTGTAGAGGTTACATTTACAATGACATGAGAGTCCTGGTTCACGCAAAGTTTCGGATAGACAACACGTTTTGTGTAAAATAAAAGAGCGTAAATAAATAAATGGCCGCTATCTGTAGCTGGCAGCCGCAGCGTGCAGCGCTGCACACCACGCAGGTGGGAGGCCGTGCGTCCCGCCCCAAGCCATCCCCAGCCGCATGTGCGCCTGCCCTCCACCCGCTCCTCGAACACCTCGGAATTTGCCAGCGGGCAGGCGCCTGCGTGCTGAGCGTTGAGGCAACGCCACCACACAATGGGATTGGACGAGGCGGCGCGTGGCGTCACGTGACGGTCAGGACGGGTCGAGACGCGACGCCGAGCTCCGCTCTCGGTGGTGGCTGCTTGCCATCGCAAGAAGGGGACGAAGGACACTCACCGGGAGCAGTAGCTCAGTGCATCAACTGATGCCACTGCAGCGCCTCTGACCGGGAGGTCCTAGATTCGAGTCCTGACGGCGCCAGGATTTTCGACACTAGCTTTCAGCTAGGTCGAATTCAGCCGCTGTCTGTAGTAGAATTCTAGCGGCCAGCCGCTGTGGTCGGTAGTTTTCCGTGGTTTCTCTGATCAACACCAGGCGAATGCCGGAGTAGTACCCTAACAACGGGCCACGGACCGCGCGCGATCTGTCCTTCCCTTCCTCGTCCTATCCTCTCCCCTTACACACACTTACAATCACATGCACTTCACTACCACATATTCCGGCGACCTGTCGGGACTTACAGCTGTCCCGGCTGGGGTGCCCGCTGGTTGGAGAGTCCTGGTTAGGGGAAACCCCACTAGCCGACTGTAGGTCGGCGCCGGATCTCGCCATCCATCGGGGGAAGATTACCGCCATCTCCGGAAAAAAACATGCTTTACACTAATGGGACGAATGACCAAAGCAGTTGACGCGCCCGGAAACACGAAAAACAAACCAAACCAAACGAAGGAGACTCCTTCCAGCGAGCCTTCTACCAGCTCCGATTCCCAAGAAACCAAGAGGCTGTGGAGTGCCGCTGTTTATCTCCCTTTCGCACGCGACCCAGACGGATAGAAGTCTGCAGTGATTGGGAGGAGCCAGTTTCGCAAGCGCCAGCGACGCGTTCGGGACCCGCGATCGTGGTTATCACGGCCGAGGCACACGTCAGGCGTGCCTTCGGTGTCCGTCTGTTGGGCCGTCTTCAGGGCGGAGGGACCGCCAAAGGGCAGCGGCCAAGCGACGTGCGGGAGGAAGTGAGCGCCAGGCGTGGAGGACGGAGCAAGGTCGACGCAGACGGATCGATGGTGGCGCCTGACGACTCACCAGACGAAGGACGGACCCTGCTCCGGCTGCTCCCTCCACGAGCTTCGTAAGCCCGTTTTATACGCTCATGCTTTCATCCTTTTTCTCTAAAGAAAATGTGTACGAAAGGGACGTTTGTTTCTACGGGGTATTAATTCGTTGTGGAAATTGGATGAACGGGATCGCTCGTTTAAAACAGTCATTTCGTTTTCTGCAGGTAATTTAGGTGAAAAGACTTTCTGTGGACGGCACAAAAAGCGCTGAAGGTCTCACAGTTGAACGTAGCATCTATGGAAACAAATTAAATTAGGTTATTTTAGGACAGCACAAAATGAGAGAATATCTGAAGAAAGTATATATTTTGTTCCTCTCCGTACTAGACACTTCATATTAAACACTTAGGATCTCTCGCAAAACTGCTCAAAAGGAACAATTCTCCCCACTCGCTAGAAATTGAAAATATTTCGGTAAATGACACCAGGAGCGCAGCAGTCACACGATAACATCTGTACCGAAAAATGAAGCTTGTGACATTTTTCTATACAACTTACGTCCCATGTTGCTTATTTTAAAAACGCAAACTTTTTACGTACATCTTTGCGTGTTTTGATAGTTTTCTACAAAAATGCATGCATAAAACATGTTTGGAAATTTTTTAATTAACAGTTCAAACTGAGCATGAAGTACCATGACTAACTCATAAACAAGTTGAATTCTGAATATCGAAAAAAAAAACGTTTTTGTTTCAAGGATTAATGAGAAACTCTTGAAGCATGTATGCCAAACGAATCATTACTGTTTTGACAAAGCGCTGGCAAAATTACCGCGCTCTCTTTAATTAAGTTTCGTCGTAACGAAGGCAAACTTGCGTGAAAATGTTATTCTTTTTCTATATAATTGCTGCTAATACTGTAACAGTTAAATTTATTCCTGTTTGCTTCATTGAAATGATTGCTGCTCCGGACTATCGAAATAAATGGTTAAATTGGACGTTTTTAAGTAATAGCTGAGGTGTTAAAAGCGCACAAATTGCAATATTTCAATATTACGGAAATGTTTCAATGAGTGCGAGATAGTATGTTCTGTTGTGTCACCACTATTTAGAAAAACTAATTACACAACATATTTTAAAGATTTAATTTTTAAAATTGATTTCATTTTGAACAAAAAATTTCCATTCCAATTCTCCAATATACTTTTACAATCTTAATTTCTTGCAATTTTCGCTTTC